>SJOL01006370.1:212383-342315 GCA_004794785.1 Opisthorchis felineus | reverse complement strand
TCTGCGATTGCATATGGGCGGGTTCTTTAGGACAAGGTAGCGGCCTATGGAACAGTTGTACATTTACCCGCCATGAAGTCTTTAAAATTCATTATACTTTGTTGTTAGTTCCGGCTTTGCGTTTATAAGATTTTGTATAGTCGGTGGTGGACGGCCTCGGCATTCTTCCCCGCACGGGATTTCACACATGCATGTGCACTTTGTACTCCATGTATATATAAGCAAATAACCCGACTTAACCCACTTGACTGCTGAGGCAAGAATTGATGTTCTGTGACAATCATTGTACGGACCATGCTCTACAGTGATCGACACTAACTAGCAGTGTACACCCGTGCCTTGGATGCGTTCTTTGGGTTATATGGGTCGCCAGGCTGCCTTCCGCAGGCACTGTTAGCCTCAGCTGTTTGGTTTTCCCCGCGTATGTCGACAGGTATCGGCCATCAAGCTACATGGCTTTAGAACTGATTCCACCTGGTGGTTGATCGGGTGGCTGTTTACCTGTTTACAGAGTTTGACAATTAGCTTGCAAACGTTTCGTCACCGATCTAGGGGACAACATCAGTGCGCGCATCAACTGCATCATCAACAGCACACTTTCATCCGCGTTTCTTTAAGCCAGTGGACCAGCCAATTATCCTACATATCAGCTGCTGCTGTTCCTGTCAGAAACGGACGGGACTACCGCCAGCTGAAGATCAAATTGATATTGTCAACACAGCCTCTAGATTTCTTAGAAGTTCCAAATGCACGCAGCATGAAGGAAAAGACATGTTTGGAGGAAGCAGCAGACTTGAACCATAGAATTTCACGGGTGGGTTTTTTCGTTCATGATATATGTACGTGAACGTACCTTTCAAGATCTACCATACCACAATATGTTTTCTAGCAATCTACTCCAAAGCTTGGGAGTTCCAGGCTGAAACCGGCTCGAAGAGTGTTAAAAAGATTGAGCGCCATGTGGTGTATAATATGGAATTTTTTAATCATAAAGTCAAGACAAAGCGCAGTAGGATTACAATAACCTATTCTACTACGCTGTTTTTTGACTTTATAATTAAAAAAATCCATACTACACCAAAGCTGTTTGCATACCTGGATGATATCAAAGTCCAGCTGACAACGCAAGTCACACAAGAGGCTCGCTAAATGCAGTGAAACATACTGTTCTGTAGAGGTGTAACGAACCAGTTTTGAATTTCAGATACACAATTGCGGCGAGGCCTCCTCGGTTGTGCAGTTGGTAGAGCACTCGCTCAATAAACGGTAGGTCGACGATGATCATCCGTCCCGAGGCGTAGCAGTCCGTTCTTGCTACGTCTACTTGGACCCCTCATTTCGAGGTGTCCTAATATAATAATATAATATAATATAATAATATAATCATTTCAGTCGTCCGACTTCATGAATACCTCACCGGGTAGTGAAAAACACATTCCTTCTTTACTGAGTGTGCTAACTACTATCATGATGCTGTCTACGAGACGCACCCAGTCCTCGACGCGGTGGTGCAAACGGTGCGGTTTCTACGTCATTTCGAACACATGTTGCGTTTTCTTTGGCCGTCTGACAAACGTTTGCCGGTTCTGAAAAATCGTGTGAGCAGTTAGTATTGGTCCACCCCTTAACATCTGAAGTTCATTTGGCTCCATCCAATCGCCTTTTCCCAATTTTTCTCGCTTCCTGTTTGTCCAGCCCTCAGCGGCTATTGTGGCAACAGACGTAAAACATCCACTAGATGCGCTTAAGGCCACTCAAAACGTTGCGTAACGGAAACGCCCCAAAGCTTCCACTTTAGTTCTTATCTTCTTGAGATTACATGAACTGCAATTGAATCTGCAACGACTGCACTTGAATTTAGACTGCCAAAGCATCTGCCGGATGGATTCACTGGAAGACATCATACCCGATAATTTATTGGGTTTTCAAGCGGGTGCTCCAAACTACTGGGTGTGGCGGTTACAAAGAGGCTCGGGCTTCACTGTGACGATTGCACTTCCAATATGGAGGTCAATCGAGCAGCCAAGGAACATTACAATGCTGTTTCCTTCATCTTAACACTCATCTGCATACCAATTTTGTCTTCACGGGCGACTTGCTTGGAACCCAGCTGAATCTTTCGTTTATGTGTAGCGTGCTACGTATATACAATTTATCGTTTATTTTTGGAGAGCATGTTCACAGACATAAAAAGTAAATGCAAGCAATGAATGTGAAAGTGTTACAGGAGAATATGAGGTCTCTTTCGAAGTCAGACCACTAACAGTTCCAGTCAGATAAGATGAATCCCAACGTATGTAAGACTTTTGGTATGGAAACACGCGTGTAAAGATCAACAGCCGAAGAAAGGACAAACAATGCTGAATGCTCTTCAAGGCGCGGTAAGCGCTAGCACAGTCAAGACTCGCACATCAGGCACAAAGTGTCCGTCATACTGGGTCTGGTGTGAGATTCAATGGCAAGAATGTGCACTCAACGCCATGTACCACGCATAAAAGTGTCGTAAGTACGCAGGGAGCCCACAATGGCAAGCAAACACAAGTCACTGACTGTGACCTTAGGAAGTCCCAGTCCAATAACAGCCTTGGCGGATTGAGGAAAGCAGATACCTCGATAAGAGATGATCATCGGTTGGTGGACCAAAAAGTCGACATCACAACCAATTGCACGTAGGGCTGAGATTATGGCGAGGGAATATTCATCAGCACCATACTTCTGCTTCTTCTCATTCCACACAGTCACTCCGCGCCCATCCGAGACTATGCTAACGTCTATCACAGTTGCTCGGCGCTCCCGAACAGCGATTAGGTCAGGCTTGATGAAGGACGTCGAAGTAGGTGCTCTCAACTCCTCGAAGACGGTGTATCCCAGGCGACGGAGACGCTTTGCGAGTTCCCTTGCAACCCGATTATGACGAGCACATCTGGCATCATGCGTGATCCAGCAGGACTGCAAAATATGCACCAAACTCTCCGGTTGGCCACAGTTTCCACGACATAAGATCGTCTGGCCACCATGACCATGCCGAGCGCTTCTAACTCTCGTCCTGAGCAGGTTGCATCGGAGCTGGATACCGCGGATAAATATCCGAGGAAACACTCGTTCTGGAAATACAAGCCATCGATTCGAAAGGGGCGAAGCGACCAACTCTCGTAAACCGCGACCGTCAACGCTGTTGTGCAGACTATCACCCCAAGCAGCCACCAGCTCTTCCTTGGTGTTTACGCATGCACCATGGACTCGGATCGGAAGGCTGAGATCCCGAACAATCTTGCCAAATGCGGAATCGTTGACCACATTGCGTAGTACTCGGCACTGGGTAGAAAGGAGCTTTTCCATACGCGCTCTCCGCTGCATCGGGATTGTTGCACTCAGACTTGGGATACCAAGTCCCCCATGTTGTTTACCGGCGTGGATGTAGCTGATCGGGGTGTCCTTCGGTAGACGTAGCCAGCCACGAATAGATTGCCTGATGTAGTTGTCCAACCTTTTGAGCGTGTTTCGGTGGACTTGGCCGAGCACGAGCGAATATGTCAGCCTCGGTATCAGGTAGTTCCTCGTGATCTCCATTCTTTGATGCGGCTTCAACGGGGCACGCGTCACCTCATCGAGCAGTTTGAGCAGATGCTGTCGGTGGTTGAAGACCCCTTTCCCCTTGAAAATAAAGGGGATGCCCAAATATGTTACGGTGTCTGTCGGACCCAGAGGAGTGATGAGTTCCTCGGCGAAGCAAAATGGTTCGACTGAGACTGCTGTCGCCCGATGTTTCCTGTCCCCACAAATCACCATCGCTTTCGTCTTTCGGGCGTTTATCTTCATACCAGCTCTTCCCAACTCGACCGCAGCAGCTTCAAGCTTCTCTTTAAGGCGAGCCTGACTTTCTGCACACACGACCCAGTCGTCAGCGAAGGCAAAACCATCTACTAGGGTGTCATGGAACTGATATCCCAGTTGCGGCATCGACAATCCAAGAACCTCATCCATTGCCATGATGAACAATAATGGGGAGAGTGGATCTCCTTGCCTCACACCTCTGTGGCAGTGGACCTCGGAATTGGGGAAAACTGCTACAGCATTCTCATAGGACTGTGCGATGTATCGAACTAGAGGTGACGGTGCTCCAAATGCCTTGGCAGATCTGACGATTGTGTCATGCGAAACCGAATCAAACGCTTTCGAGATATCAACAAACGCCAAGCTGAGGTTAGAAGCAGTCGCTGAAGAGTGACGAAGCAGGGCATGTAACCGTGATGTAGCTTCCGTATCGATGTAGAAATATAAACTGGAGTGAGGGCAGTTGCAATCTACGACTCCAGCGATCAGCAAGCACCTTATGAAAGCATCGGACAAGAATGGATGACACGGAGATCGGTCTCAGTTGATCCGGTGAAGTCGGATTTGGGACCTTCGGAACTAGAGTAATACGGGCACGACACAGATGTGGGGGACAACCCCCAGATAATAAGAGTAAGTTGAAATACCCAGCAAGCGCGTTAGCATTGAACCGGCGGAGCATCCTGGGCGTGAGCTTGTCCAGGCCTGGGGACGAATTGCCCATTAAACGGATCGTACGACCGACTTCCTCTCCTGTAATTGGCTCGATCAAGCTCCAATCGGATGGTACTACTACGCGACTTGGCCGGCTATCCACGTGTTTTGGAGCTGAGAGCACCTGTTTCCAGTACTGCTCGGCGTTCAGAGGTAGGCCGCAGTTACCTTTGTATAGATCCTTCCATAACCCATCGAGCACAGCAGACGCTGCATCTTTCCGTCTTTGGTGGTATAGGGTCTGGATGGCGGCGTAGTTGGCTCGGCGGATCTGCTTTCGGTTGACCGGAATCCGATGGGCTAACTGACGACGGCGTCGGGATACAGTTTTCCAGATGTGTGGAAATGTCCTGGAGGCGTGGAGGTCCAGAAGCGACAGGACTTGCTCCGGTGTCATGATGCCAGACTGCAACCCTCGGGCAAATGCCAGGAGGTCAACACTAGCCAGCGAACTGTCAGCATGGGATTCCAAGAGTGACACGGCGCAATCCACGGTTTGTTTAAACCAGACGCTATAGTCATCAGCTTCTGACGAGTAGGCCGTTATTTGACCGATAGTTTGGTCAGGGCCACCAGATGATGATTCGTCCTGTTGTGCTTGCCAGTTAAGCACCCGTAACCTGGTTTTGATGCTGATAGCCGATCGACCAGGAAAATACTGCTCCAATCTCGCGAACAGCGCGGTTTGCGTGCCACAAGACGGATATAAATTGTTAGCCAGGCGCAAGAGCGATTGTGACTCTTGTTGGGACCAACGGGCCCCGGAATACTTCACTCGGCCAAGCTTATCTGCATTATGCTGGGTGGGGTGTACGTGCCGGCGATGTTGACTCAGGCCAATCTTCGTCGGAAAAAGGCGGGAACAATCAGCGCAGGCCAATTGGGTGACCATGTTCGTACCAACACTTTCATTGTCGTGAACTCGATGATGGGCTACCAAGCCAGCTTTCGATTTGCAGCACTTGCCACATTCCTCACACGTGAGCCCCACGAGTCTCTCCTGTGTACTGGTTGGAACTGGTGCGGAGGCGCCAGATGATTCGTAGTGTACATTGTCGAAAGCAACCAGCATATTGAAACCAAACAAGGTAAATAGCCCCGTCTGGAGTTGCTGAACTCTTAGCTCACCCAGACTGGCGTCCAGGCTCCCCAGTCAGCACCACGAGGAGGTGGTTCAGCTCGCCGCTTGTATATGACTAACAGTGCGCCTCTCCTCACAAACCTCCAAAAAGTTGTGAATCCATAATAAGGTTTTATAACTCACGGAAACTTTTGTAAATGTTTCTTGGCTTTTTTTTTTTGGGGGGGGTCGGGGACCTGAATATCTACAACGTTCTCTCATAGGTAAATAACTGGTTGATTTCAAGACCCACTAGAAACCTACAGCGATTTGCGGCTCTTCAGTGACACTCTATGATCTTCTGTTCAACACAGAGTTGATCGCAGCGAACGGTCTTCACTTTAGGGGTTGTCACCAGGTCAAAATCTGGACATCATGCTAAGAAAACTCCTGAGCCTTTGCTGGATCTGAAAGACCTTACTGAAGAGTGTGGAATGTCCTCTTTAAAAGGATAAAACTGTGTAGCACCATGCTGCTGTCTACTGAACTGCCTCCACGTCTATCACTGTTTGGCAAGCGACATCTAAAAGTGAGACTCTTAATGAAGGTTCTCATGATATTGCAAAGAAAACTGGCCTCCATACATCAATGGTGTACGCGAAACAAAAGTCTTCCTGTGAGATGAAAGTTGACGCGCGCTTAGGTTGCTGAATTAAGTTTTAACTGATCATGTCTGTGCTACCGGTGAATCTGAAGCATGTTGTTCAATGATGGCCACGAGGCTAGATACATATCAATAGCTGCTACCTGCGTCGATTGTCTACCTGCCATTCGAGCCATTGGTGGAAGGAGGTTTCCTTATTTACATGTCCGATGTCTCTGTCACCTCCGTGACGGACTTCCTATACCATGTATCGATGTGACACTTCGTGTGCCTGAACTTGACTTACCTGGCTTGCTTCGTGATTGTAAGTGTTTTCGAGAGAATTGTGATGGGGTTTTATGGGGAGATCCCCACTCCGGTGTGTCTGATCGATACGGCCTAGTAAAATTAGGATTCTGGGCTCTTCATTAGATCCCAAATAGATAAAACAGGAAAATATTTTACGCATTGCTGTTAAAAAACATCGTAGCTTGAGCGCTTACCGTGTGCGCATACAGAGTTGCACTTTAGTAGTCCACTCAGAGCAATAAGAGTATATGGGAGAACACTCACGATCTCATCCACTACGCTGGATCAAACTGCTATCACTAAGGCTCTTACACAGTGTGCACAAACCCATAAATAGCGGTCTAGCATTGTCCTTCTATGGTGCCTGTAGATTAGGGTCCGGTTTACTAGTTTGACTGTGCTTACGAAACCCTTAGGTCAGGACGTGTCTAGACCTCGCTTTCAACAGCTAATTAGATAATCAACACATTCGAGCAAACAGGACGATCGATGAAGAAACTCTTCAACCCTAAACGTGGTCAGTGAAAGCAGGTGCATTCTGGGTATTGCTTGGGGATGTTAACATTTGCAATGTGCAAACATGTATACTTTCCTGGATAGCTTCCCTCTACTCTGCTGTTTTCCAAGGTCCGAAAAAATAACACAATGAATGGAGCATGTCCAGTCACACCAATCTCCACTAATTTTGTCCACAAGGACTCATTTGTATTCGGTCAATTTTGACCTTTTTCAGTGAGGTTACTGGGAGTTCAGATGTGCTGGGTACATCCATAGATTTCGATCATCATTTGTATCCCAGAAAATTGCCTCATCCATTTAGCCTGGCACAACAGCAGAAGCATGAACCAAGTAAACTGCACCGATTCTGTGATATTGGGAAGAACAGTAAATTTACAGGGGTAATCTTCCGTAAGAACCACCAAAGTAGGAACAAGGCGTATTTTCCTGGGGCTAGCCGCTCTTCTTGGTATTTGATGAAAACTGAAGTTCAGTAGCTTCTATTTCAAAGGTCTTGCTCTCATAAGTTTACCCCAATTCGTCCAACTTATTTTTCCTGGTGGAATATATATATATAGTTTTGAAGCTGACTTAAATGCGTATCTTCTGTAAGGTAAACATTCACTGGCTTAAACGCAAATTATCCAGCATTTTAATCAGTTCATCTACTACGATCCAAGTATACAAGGAAGTCTCCAAAATTCTGCGCATCTCTAGATCAAGGTATTTCGTTCATTTCCACCGCTCCTTACAAGCTCCTACCTCATCTCAATCGGCAGGCATATTTCTGACGATGGGTCGATTCCGCAAACAATAAAAATTCCCGATCGTTGTTTACTGTCTGTTCAGATTTATCTGTTGAGTTGCCGTTGCGCGTTGAACGATCGTAGCGTCAATACGCACTGAACTCGCCCATGCGAAATGACCTATGGTCATACTGACCTCCCGCTTCCAAGTACCGTTTTCTCGTCGGATCAGTCTGTGTCTGTGTCTGGATCAAGAGGGAGCAACCCCAAACCCAGAGGGCATAGTACCGTCTGACCAAAGAGAGTAGTAACATTCGTACGACACTCTACCACCACCATAATCCTCGCCGCACGGATGTGGATAAACAATCACATTCTGTCTAGATCTGACTGTTCCGTTTAACTTAACCTTGGGGCTAATTTCCCCTGCATTCCCCTGGCTGTCGGCTGTCGATGAGAGTCTTTATCATATGGCTGAACATAGGTCAGTAGTGACTGGGCCATACTCATGAACTTGTCAGAACAGTGGAAAGTACCATATGTACAAACTAATGATCTTTCCAGATCACCGATCCGAAGTACATGATGAATTGGAACTTGGTGCACTGCTCTTTTTTGACAGCTTCTTTACCTACACTGGGATATGTAAGGAAAGCACGGACACCAAGAGATTAAAGTGTTTGGTCTGTTGGGTATCGGAACCGTTTGAAGAAGATACGCCAGAATAAGAGCCTGGAAAGTCAAAGCGACAAAAACCCTACTGATCTGTTCGGAGAGGATTTGTTTTACAATCTTCTTAGCGCTGAAGTGGATGTTTTAAGCCACTGTCTTGCAATCACCGGCATAACTTAATCCCTAGTTTTCTTTAAACGGTTAACAGAATTGGTAATCTTGCCGGATTGGAGTTCCACGGAACTATTAGTTAAAAGCATGTATTATATATATATATATATATATATATATATATATATATACATTATATATGCCTCCCCTTTTCGTTTAACAAATCCGTTCCAGAATTGCCCGTTTGTCATTATAAATACGCAAGTACAGTCACGGGTACTCTTCCCAAGGGGAGCCCGTCTAAGAGAAAACAATTTTATTGGGGTAGATTATGCACTATGCAATCAACTTTAAACATAGGAGGCGACAATCCCTGGGGACCATGTAGGGGACGATTTTCATTCCCATACAGGGTAAATATCACCTAGTCCAAAGCGTTCTAACTGGCCGGGTGTATCAGCCGATGGCTGCACAAGAACAACGGAAGTTACCAGGACTGTTACTGCGACAATCTACGAAACTGGTGGGCTATTCCTGGTTGAATTTGGCCGCCCGATAGTGTGGCATGTTAACAGTGTGCAGCTTTTCCCATAGATACGATCAACTTTGGTGGCAATAAAGTCTTGGCGAAGAGTCTGTGAAGTGCACCATGACTCAGTAGCCACCAAGGTTCTGATAATAACCTTGTAAAGTAAACGAAATTTTCCACTAATGGTCGCTAACTGACACACTCATTCAAATATGACTAGGTATTACGCATTTAATGCTTGTAATGACAGGTGAGAAGTTCATTCTGTTAATGCACGAGCAAACATGTAAGATGACTTGAAACACCCACCAGGGTCACCAAGCTCAAGCGCGTCCGCGATTGTTAACTTAAGCATGTCTTTTCAAACAGAAACGCCCTCATCAAAGGGATATTTCGGTTTTCGAAGACATATCTGCATGGAGGCACTGTCGCACTACAAATGAAAAGGTTTTCGTATTGTTAAATTTTCCGTACTGCGTTCCCTATAGATATGCTAGACCAGGATAAAAAACATGGGAACATTTACAGCACTTGAAATATTACTGTAAAGACACCCAAAAATAATTCAGAGAATTGTATATCTAAAACTATTTGCCCTTTTTTCACTGAAAAGATTGCTTCATCTGCGCAGGTGCTTATAATTCGTTTTTTGCTAGACTGGAACATTCTGTTGATTCTTACCCGCAGTTTAGCTTGCGCGACAGTTTTATGTCCTGTTTGATCGTAAATCGTAAGCTGTCTGTCCTCCAGTTGCACAGGGCGTCGACTATCAAATTTCCAGGTTTCACACGATAACTGATCTATGTTCAACGAAATTCGACCTTTTCGCACTGAAGCCTCCACCTGGTCTGTTGAACTCGAACAATGCACGTGCAAAATCTAGGTGTGCATTTCGCTCCACTCAACTGCAATAAAAGGGTGAACCCCAAAGACCAGTGTTACTGGTGCCAATGGACGTCGGTTGCGCGGAAAAGTGTATCCGTGTTCAAAATGATGCTCGTCTTGGAGGTCGCAATCACGAGCGATATAGAATGGTAATTGGCAGCTTCGTTTTATTACTGTGCAAGCAATCCAAATGGCTTTATGTCGCTTTTTATAGCACAGCTGTCCATGTAAATGTGGAGAAGTATTGACCCGACGTTTGCGCGTTCATTAGACCGTGCCTCAACAGCGTGAACGAAACAAATTGACTTAGAATGCGAGCTTTCACCACATCTATTGATTCCTTACTGAATGATTCAGTGGTCAAAGTTCCGTGCTGAAGAAAATTATAACGGGTGTCAAACTGTGTGATCACGTCACACAGTTTACATAATGGGGGGACGTAATGGTTTTCATATCCTTGAATAATATAGTCTTTTTTCGTATTTTGCAACATCGACAGCTGGAAATAATAACCCTTGGGAAATGATGTCCGTAAAACGCTGATGTGGGATGGTAAATCGGACTCTCGAGGACAGTTCCTACAAGCAACTTTCGATATAAAATTTCTAGCTGATTTATTGAAATAAAATGTGCACTATCCTGGAAAATCCACTCACTATTAAGATGCAGATGAAAGTGAGCTTTATGTTCATTCAGAGACCCAGATATGTATTTTGAATACAACATTGAGTTCTAATGAGTCAGTTGGGTGACATAAATTTCAAGCCATAAAGTGCAAGGTGCGAGCAATTTGAATAAGCTTTCCAGGCGCTACTTCATTGCAATAACTAGGAAGGGTTAGATGGCGCTTGTGGGCAAAACAGTATAAGCTTTAGTTCGAATTATCATCAGTAAAACACGATTCTCTAAGGCAAGAACTTGTCATTATGTGCTTTTTTAGGATAAGGTAGGAGCAGTTGGACCAATTTGTGCTCAGTCTTAGACGGCGGGCTCACAAGTACGATAACATGAAATTCTGTGCCGAAACGGTGCGCTTGCGTACTGACGAAACGTGGCTGAACCCAAATGGTCACTAAAGGTACTAAATTTTGCTGGGCGACTTCGTTTAATTAAAATCGCCTGCTTTCCGTTTCGTACATACATACTCCGACCGACTACTGGGTCCATCGTGACTTTTTAAGCAAGTTGGAAAATACCGCATTGCAACTCTTTCACGTAAAACTCCAAAAAAACGAGTGAAAATGGCCCGGGTACCAACCAAGGGTTGAGGGGTGCGTCTGACAATTCAGGTTTACAGCTATAGACGAGATGAGCATTAAAAACCAACCAACAAATGGATGAACAGATTGCCAATGAGGTCGAATTCGTGAGATAAAAACTTTTGAACGACAAGAATTGGCTGAAGTTGTCAGATCGAAGGGGCCTGAACTGAAAGTATTGGTTGTCTGATGTCATACAGCTTCACCGAGTTGACCCGAAGCACCTTATTTCTCGTTGAAACGGGCAACGGTGCATACCAACAGCGAACCGCCTACGTGCATTTCTTGGTTAATAAGCATTTATTCATATGCCGAAAGTGTACGACATGAGTTCATCAGACAAAATTAATGTACTTACCTCCTTCGTCATACCGATCTCGGGATTACAATGCTTCTTAGGAACACCAATCACAGCTCCAATCGCGTTTCAGGGACAGGCTTTCACCATCGCGCTTCCGACTACTGGTGAAAAAAAGTGCATAATTTTATAACATGGAAATACACGTCTTAAAGTGAGCTGCTGATGAACTGTTTGGTTTCGCTGAACTGTTGAACAGTACACTCGGGCATAGCTTTTATCTGATTCACTGAAAAGAGCTCAGACATTTCAGAAAATATGGCATAGATTACTGTGTTACGTGTTTGAGTGATCGTGGATTTTTCTAAACGTTGGAAAAAATCGCTATAGATCCGGGGTTTTGCATATAAATTAGAAGCGGGCCTACTGTTTTTAGATTCCTTTTAGGACTGAATCAACATTTTTGTTTATGCCAGGTAAAAACATTGCCACAACAGTGCCTGTTCAAGCTAGTTTAGTGCTTCGAGATACTTGGTCACCCCCTCCTTCAGTAGATCGCTTTGAATGAAAACTGCAATTAATTCATATACGTTTAGAATTACGGTGTTCAAATTAAATGACTTAGTTTTTCCCATCCTTTTAAGTTTGACTGTAACTAGTCCTGACCGCCTGGCTGGCTGATTGACAAGTGTCCACAAGCACAGCCCAAGGGACTAAAAGAACAGAGGACGGGGGGAAAACAGAGATGTAATCGAGAGGATGGAAAAAACTTAGTTTTACTGCCTAAGTAAATGTCATTTCTGTAGAATTGGCGTGTGAATTTTGAGTTGATTGAATTTTTAAGTGCCTGTCAAATGGATTAACCAACCAGGTAGTGATTGAACGGCAAGGTCCGAACGACGCTTGCAACCAGCTGGTCAGTCATTTTGGGAGTCTGGGCCTACCTAAGCGTACACACGCGTGTGTTTATGGGTCATGTATGCTTGCACATTAGATGTGTGTGCGTGTATGTATCTAATTCGACCGATCCGTATCAAAACTCCCCCCAATGAATCAAAATACCTCGTGACTTCAACAGACAGCTGATTGGAAAAATGGATGGAACACAAAGTGGGGTCTATTTTACTGAGAAGTAGAACGCAGCCAAAACTTGATGAACAGAACCACACGAGAGCTGGTTGTTCTGGGTAAAGACATGTTCAGTGAAGCACACAGTGTTGACGGTATGGTGCACCCCAATCACACGGCTGCAGAGTCCTGTGCACAATACCGATCCATTACTTGGACATACGGTAACAAACTTGGGCATTGTTGTCGCTCGAGAGGCCAGCTGGACAAGGAATATTAGCCCAGTCAAATGTTGTTCAGTTGCTCAGTTATATTTTCCAGTTGTTCAACGTAGAGATGGGTGGACGCATCATTGATACCTTGCAGTGCTATGGGATTCGGAGCTGTCTCTTGACATCTAATACTACACACTTAAGCGTCCGAAATATTCCCATGATAGAATAGGAACAAGATCATTCGGACAAACACAGAACAAACAGAATCTATCAGAAATGACAGTAAAGGTCAATCTGGTTAAAATCGATAATCAATTGTTATTAAGACCGACAAAACTGATGTGAGTTCGGATAGTCAAGTAAGGTTGACAAGTGGTCGTTCGGCCAAGCGAAAGTCGATTCCTATACACATCGCTTCTTTATACAACGTTTAGGCTGAAAAATACTAGTGTCAGTTCCTTATGTGATGGAAAGAAACTTGGTTCCTATGAACTTTAGCATCGTGTTTTGTACTTCATAGGTTAGTCTAAAAGCAATCAAAGCGTTAACCATGTGTGCAGTTTCAAGAAGATGAGATAAAACGGAACTGTTTGCGTTGTGTCCTTGGCTCATTTACCAAGCGGACGTTAAGTGCTCAGACATGCGCACTGACAACTGTTTCCTCTCCACGGCAGGAGGCAGACTGATAAACACACAGTGAAGTGGACTGACAGGGAAGTTTGTTTTTACCCGATGATAGCATGACTGATAAAAACCATATTCATGTATGCAGCACAAACTTTTCTGGCAAAAGCCTTTCGTAGCCTTCGAGTCAACACTTCTCTGCCCATATGACCTTTGAAAGGAAGACGGAGGTAGGGCAGTTTGGACTGGCCTCCCGTAAAGTTTACTTCAGAGGTCTCCGCTTTAGATGTTTCTCCGGAAATCCTTCTGGGTAGCCGTTTGGTTGAAACACATCCTAGAAGGTTCAATCCCTCAGTTAGTCTTCGCTGAGCAATTTTACTGCTTTCCAGCACGCAGGCAACGAACAGGACTCCGGTTGACTTTAAGGAGAAAATAGCAGCAAAAGTGTGTGCATCTGACCTGTTCATATCAGTTTACGGCACACACGACAGTGAGTTGACCAGCCCTCTGTCCTTGTCAGTTGCGTGTTCATAAAGGGCAGCTGGTCTTCCTGTTCAGATTCACACGTAAAAGATGCATATGGATAGGCTTCGTTAAAAAGGTCCGGAATAGAGGTACTGGCAGTAGAGACGTCAAATACTATAAAGCTATCACCGATGCACCCGCCGTAGGAGTCGAGGGATGCTATTGCACTGGCCGGTGTTGGATTTTCAAGTTTCTCCAAGATGTTTTCTCACTAAGTAACGAAGGGAGAGATGACAGTTTTCCAGGAAAATAACAGGTTGGGAAAGGCTGGCCGTAGAATTCACAACACTGTGAACATACTTTTCCAAGGTGATTTTCTCGTGCACTTCGGTGTTTACCCTTCAATGGTGTTTAGGTATATATCAGTTCCTCAGGAAACGGTCGACCGGTAATTCAGCAAAGACAGAAACAGGCTTCTAGACGGGCCCATCATACACCATACACTGGAATGTTTGGGGCATGAGTATTGCATTTGAACAAATTTGTTCAGTAACTCTCTTCTTTTTTGTCCACAAGTTAGACAGAAGTGATTAAAAAACCAGCAAATAATAAATTACAGGTGAGGCTTGAAATAAAGAGTCTGCGGTTTCATTCCACCCACCGGTTGTCTTTAGGTTTTACCTGGAATGGGACAGATCGATTGTCATGCCTACTGTGGACAAGTTACACATTCGGCACCTTGTATCAGCTTCAATGGAAAGGAATCCCCGAGTATAAAAGAGCAGTACATCCTCGACTCTTGCTCAAAAAGTAGCCGTCAAAGTGTACAGAAACGAAACATCATCACCAACGTATTGGTGTTCTTCCCCACAACCACTTGGGTATTGGCCGAGAGATGACTAACTCAGGCAGAAGCATTGCAACCTCAGGGGCAGTCTGCAGGGAAAGTGAATACAATTGATCTGTGGCATGTAGAATTATGGCTCTTGACTCTTAAGAGGAAGAAGGTGGCCGCCAATCACGTTAGCCTCATTCAAACGTCGGGCGCTCTTATTTGGAGAGGCTAGATTAGGAATTACAGACGACTGTGGTAGGTATGCTGAGCCCTTAACTACGTCTCATTTGTGCTTCGTTGCAGATTTCCCGTTAATTAATTGACCTAAACATAAGTTTCCAAGACGGAAATAAATGCGTTAGCTTCCGTCTGCGGCGCTGCACATTTTCAGTTAGTTAACAATTAAGCAAGTCACAGCATTAGTAATTTACAAGCTCTGGGCTACATTATTCATGTATGTGCCGTAAGTAACGGATTATCATACACCGAATTTACCTTGACCCCTTGATGCCCCTTGTTGCCGAAAGCTCATCCAAATGGCTTCGGGAATATAGTAAGGTGGACACAGTGTAGACGTACGCTGTGGTTTGATTTTTCCTTCGTCACTATCCCTAAAAGTTACACCGAATATTATGTTCCCTGCCCCGAAATCTTGATAAATAAAACTTCTGCTATCCTTAGACGTAATACATTACTCATAAGGTTGTTGAAAATCTTCGACAGCTCACGACCGGTTTTGCCCTTCTTGGGGATTATCAGGTAGGCACAGTCCCCGAATTTCCGTCAACCTTATGTTCTACTTGAACCCAGATAGCACGAAATTAGCGAAATACACACATTTGCATGTCAGTTCCGTTATTCTTGTTCTGTTTGTCTATTTGGCGATGGTGCGTCAACACCTTACCAACACAGTTTGCAGGCCAAAGTCTGTCGTGATCGCCATCGTAAATTTTAGTACCGTATATCTGATCCATCAGCCTTCACATCATTACACATCACTGTCAGACAGTACTCTGCCCAAGCACTGATTTTCCCCCCATACCCCCTTCAGTCAACGGCTTGCATGTTGTTGAACGGAAACGTAATTATCTTGAAGTACATCCGCCCATGGCCAGCTTTGGGCTGTTGCCTGAAGTCGGCAATCATAACGTCTGATCAGACAAGCCTATCGATCTGTCTGCTTCACTAACCTGCAGGACTGCATCAACACGATAGACTGCTGTTGCATCGAAGGCAAACCAGATTTAGTAGCCGAAAATTGATGATAAGAGCATTTCCGGCCTAAGAGAATCACATCTTACAGTAGAAGCGTTCTACTCTTGATATCGCTATGTCTATATTTTAGGGAGTATCTCGTCCAAGATTTATTCGTATGTCGATACATACTTCTGCTTCACAGCTAGATGGAGATTGCATTCCAGAAAATTTGCATCCTGTAAAATGAAATCGTTTTCTGTGTTGCTGAATGTCGCTAAAGTCGTGTTAGGTCGTAATAACGGAAAACTAACTTCAGCCTGTTACGAACAATGTATTACGCACCAACACCTATGTACAGCAGTTGGTCTACTGTGTAGATATTTATCTCCCACGCGAACTCACACATCGACACAAAAATTCTCCCACCCACTACGTGCTATTGGCATACTCGTTTAGCTAAGATTAATGGCTCTCGATATCGAGAACTAGGTTAGAGTCGCATTCGTTGTGTTTCCTACACTCTCCCTCCTAGTGCGCTCATAGGTGTCTGTGAAAATGCTGCATATGTACACACGTTTTTGACAACCGCTCGGATCAGGTGACAGCCTAGTACTGCTAATTTATTCCGGAAGTTAAGCAAAGTCGTTACGCACCCTCACAATGGTGGACTGGGGTTGTGCTGGACAGAGAACTGAGTATCAGCGAGACAAGCAAGAGTGTGAAGAACGAGAAAGTGAAGATGAAGTGCACTATTTGGCTAGGATATTTTGTCAGCGAATCCAGGTTTTGTTGACTGTTTTTCGCATTCACTTCTCATAGCTGTTGATGATAATGATTCCAATGACCGATATAAAAAAATTCCCGTAATGTGATACATGTATATGAGAGGGTTAGCTATGGATGAATTTGCCTTTTCACGCAAATAATGAGCTGCATCCTTCAGTTCCTTAGAACTACATAGATAATTTCTTTGGAGGACATCATGAGCTCTACCGGTCAGACTTGAATTCAGGACATCCAGTAGACTGCGAAGTTGCGCCGGACAACACACATCATTTAGTGAAGTAGAAACCAGTGGAAATCAGTGAATATTCTTTAGCGCATTATTAAACGTACAGACCAGCTCAGATCCTATGTAAGTAATGATCATGCTGGAATGACTTCATAACCCAAGTTCTAAACGTTTGAAATAAATTCTACAGCCACATACACCGAGCAGTCAAAACTGTCTGCAACGGAAACTGCCCACTAGACTCCGTTCGGGCAGGCACCACTGTATGGTGGCTTCATACGTCTAACCGGTACATGATTTCGCCTTGTGTAGTTGATGTTTTCGCTCAGGTGGTCGTTGGACAACATTTTTTAACTTCGAGGTGATATGAGATAGTCGTAAACCGATACCGAAATGTCCTACTTTGCTTTTTATAGGACACCGACAAGGCCACCTAATTTCATGAAGCCTAGCGGTAAGCTAGCCAGTATTTAACGAATGTTTTTTCGAGCTCCTGTAAAATGAAGGTGACTACGTGTTGGTGTGTATTATTCACTTAGTGTAAATCCGACAGAGTTGAGTTCAAACCTATCATAGAGTTTATCATCATCGTGTTTATCATCAACATCAGTTGAATTAGGTTTAATTTCCAGTTTGGCAACTTCCGTGTCAGACTTATGCACCATTTTTATCTTGTATAGACGAGGTGAGGGGTCATTGATATTTTGCGAAGATTTGAGGAATCTCGAACGATAAACGTTTCTTAAATCTTGTGGTCGCAGTGAGCACTTTGTGTGATTCAGTGTCAACTGCTAGGTGCTGTGTGTATTTTTCCTGTCCTGAGTGGAGTGAAGCTGGCTAACCGCAGAATGAACGTTTAGCTCTAGAAACACCGAACCCTTGCCGTCTCTGGAGGCTTTCTCTAGCAGTTACTTTATGATTTATCGAGAAAGTTCACCAGTACCCATTTTAAGTCTCAGAAGATTGGATCTACACGGAGCGGAATAATACTGACTTTCCAGGTTGTGAACCACCTATTAATTCCTGTACAGTTAGACCGAGGCTAGCTGGTCTCACTGCGGTTGGCTTTCGTGCAGGAAAGCATTCATCGTTTTCCATATGGGATTTGGGAGATAGCTTTTTTGGTGAAGTTTAAACCAGCCATAATCGAAACAACTGTTCACTGCTTTTCTTATGACCGTTTAGTGAAATTTCATGAAGAAATCCACGTGATACTGTTCATTGTGGGACGAGAATAGGCTGAGTTTGGTCACGAAGATCCGAATAAGCCTCATCAGGTAGGCTTACCATACCTCAATGTTTGTAGCAAGGATCTGGCTAGGTCATCAATATTCTGGCGCTTTTTCGCATAATATCATACCTCGAGAAGTTATATAAATCGGATGGTTCTGTGCGTACAGTCATAAGATGCAGTTCTGAGATAGGGGGACGAGTCGGACCTGACTTCTTAGTCGATAAAAATGCCAAAGATGACTCACACATCACATGTTGACATGGTCACATGGAACGTCATGTAATCTGATTTGAACGCATCTGTTGGTGACCTCAGACCAGCTGATGCGTAACAGTGTGACCGCGTGAATAGAATGACTGACCCTCATGTTTCACGGACCTCGCGCAGTGCACTCAAACGGGTGACGTGACTGGCCTGCCTAGTCATACGACCATCAACTGTTGTTGTTCGAACCTTCCCCACTCGGACCTTAGCAAACTTCCACCTTATTCTCAGATGACCGCTGGATGTGGCACACATATAATTCAGAACCAGCAGCTGTTTCCGTTCGCACAGTTTCTATAAATCGAGTAGACTGTGCATGCACTAATTGGTGCAACAATCCTCTCCCAGGAATTTGTCTAGTTGGAAGTTTCACAATTTCGTTGCGACTAAACAGGAACACGATATGCAAGTGCGAATCACGTTAGTTCATATATTATCTGCTTTTCCTCCCATCACTGCTGGTCTCCCCCCGAGAATATATATGCATGTTCTTATAGACTTTTCTGCTCTTATTTAGTGGTCGATCTCGAATTGGTGCTTGGAAGGTAGCTTTACCTATGGGACATTGGCGACGCACACTACATAGCTTCGACTGCTGGAAATTGGAACACGAACCTCCAACTTGTTATCTCCTGTGATCGTGTACGCGTGCACGAATAGGTATGTCTACACAGCTGTTTGCACGTTACAGGATGATAGTGACACGAAAGCAGATCAAACACATGCTGTCGAAAGGAGCAATAGGGGACGGTATGGTTCCAATTTATGGAATCAAGCTTCGAATCCGGTCAGCAGTGGTGTTGTTGTATTCGCAGGTGGCCAGGTGACCTCAGTACAGCACAACTGCCAGTGAGTGACTTTCGTTTTTCAGCCTACCTTTGCACATCCGAAACAGACACAATCGGGATGAATAAATGTGACCATTCAGTTGAACCAAAATGCGAGGCTAGGCTTGACGTGATACAGTGATAACCAGGTCTCTTTTTGAACATGATCATCATGAGAAAGAGAAAAATGCTTTTAGTTCCTTATAGATCCATCCAAAAAAGACTATACACAAAAGAAAATTGCTCGGATGATGCACTGGTCCTCAGACAAGTTCTACGAAAAATTATGGATACCCGTTTCCGAAACAAACTGTTAGCAACCTTTAACAATTCTTATGACACTTCGAAATTCTGATAAAAGTTATTTACTTCAATATCGTATACATGGCATAAGTAAGTAAAGTGATATGAAAAAAAGACAAAATTCGGTGAGCCCCGAGTGAGCAATAAAAAGGGGACTTTTTCGATCACAACAATGTTATGAAGGTAATTGTTTACTTTTCGGGAAAAAATGGCTGTTCTCCTAGGAATGAGTAAGGAGTGAGAACCCTGAGCCAGAGTGCTTACATATAGTACTAATCAGTCAGAGTTGAACTTCTCCTTGGAAGTTATATAGGTTGTCTTGTTGCTGGTTATGAAGGCGCACGTTACAGTTGGGCAATGCTGTTGCATGTATGACAAAACCAGCGTGGAGCGAAACCCCACTAATAATCAAAATTTTCAATCCACGGGTATCGCCCCTAAAAGTGATCCTTTGATACTTTAACCTTGAAACTATTCTTCCATACTCTTTTAGTGTAGTCTAGACACAAATAAAACTTTTGTGAGCATATAGCACTGTGAGATTTATATAGATTTCGTGAGAATATCGCGTGACGATGCAGTGCAACACATAGCAAAGTCAGTACTTACCAGTGACGAAACACGACTTGGGCTAACATGATGATGAATAAACTGTGTAATGGAAAAGGATAAGTCCCAAAATGACTGCGGTGATTTGTGGTGCACAACGAAGTAGGGTATCTACAGTTCTTCGATAAATCCCTCTTTAGCAGCCACGTCAGCTGTCTCGTACGGCATCTCGGCGGCCACGTTGCGTATTCTTTGTAAACCTGTTATACAACGTGATTTTTTTGTTCGTGAATGATTATTGCACTACTTTGTTTCAAATAATTGTACTTAATTTTATTAGTAAAATGACCTGTCCCAAAATAATGATCCATACTAATGGCTCATCATAGTTTTTATGTAAGCCGCAAAAAAAATTGCATCTGATCCAAGTACAAATTTACGAACAGATGGGGATATGTATTTTGCAGAGCGAAATAGTAGGATACGCCTTGATGCAAAAGGAATCCTCGTTTTAATTAAAGATGGGCGGGCACTTTCAAATTAATGTGATGTTAAAGGGAGGCTGCAATCAATCTATCGTTATAATTAGTTTCACCTCAATAACCTTTTTAAGTTTATCAGTGGCGAGTCAGCTGAGAGCGACTTAGATACAGACACCATCACACTGGCTGGTTGGCGCTGGATAGGTCAGTTGCGTCTGAATTTCTTCTTATGTTACAAGCTTTGATGAGGGTGAACTTTATTGTCATCTTCTCCAGATGTGGTATGCAAATAACCCATAGGGAAAATTGGCCCGGAAGAGGGGGGGAAAGATAGCCTAATCATAGCATTTATCGTCGAAATGGGTGAATCCACTCGAAGAACAACTGAGGTTCGGTACGGATTAAAAGCTCGAATTTCATTACCGAAGAGGCTCGGTCGAGTAGGTCAGAGGTCACTCGGTAGCACAGGCAACTGAAGTAAGCGGGCCATCAGTCAATCGGATCGTCAGAGCGGCGATTTCCCTCTAATCTCCAAAATGGCTCAGCAACAGAACAATCTGCAGGCACTCCCGTGTGTCGATTACCCGCATTCCTCCCATCCATTGTAACTTGGTTGATGGAGTTTTCAAGGTCATTCTGCCAACCCTCGTCTTGCCCTTTTGAAACGAATGCGGTGGATCAGTTTGCTTCGGCGTTGGTTCTAAGTGAGAAAGGACTGTTATTTTGCCGTTGGCGTACAGTTGATGGCGGTAAGCTAGCTGACCACGAACACACATGAGTTGTGGGTGAATACTCAGGTAACTTGAAAATACTGAAAATTTAGACCACCAAAACATTATACGTCTTGTTTTCATTTTCACGAGATTTATTGAGTTTCCAAGAGAAGAGTAAATGTAGCAGGTTTCCGTGTTCACAGGAATTTGGACTGCTTTATTATGTATTTGTCAACATTTTCACATGCTCTTATCATATTCGACAGCTGCGTCTCCTATAAGGATAAAGTAGCCCTAACTGTAATTTGGCTGATGGCATGCCTCCCATATTCTAGCGGGAGTGATCAAAAGGCTTCTACTGTTTAACTACTGACTTAGTTGGTTTTCTGGAAACCTCGGAAAAACGTTACTGGGGTACGTCACTTGGTTTTAAGAAGAAACAGCAGATGAATACTAGACGAGCCAGCCTCGTCCCATCGACTAGACTGCGCACTTGGTATGCTGCAATTTATCTAACATTTATCCAATAATCCGGGCAAGCTTTCGTTCTCAGTCTGCGTAAAAACACTCGATCAATTTGCCGCTTAAGTGTTGAGTCCTGTTCAAGCGCACGGTCCGGCAAGGTCCGGTCTGACAACTATATTGCAACCATTAACAAGGCCAACGACACGCCAGTTCTGCATAAGACTTGCCAAATGTCTAGTTCATTTGCAAGGAGTCAACCTTGCTAAGCATTGCAAAATCCATCAGTGATATTTTCTCCCAATCCACCTTTCCTCCATTCTTGGTTTATAAAGGGGTTACAAATCCCTTGCACTGAAACACTATCCCAGCCTTTCGCCTCCAATTCTACTAAAACCTCATCACCATCCGTTCCGGTTTAAATCTTGACCCTTACTCATTTAACCCGAGCGCCGTTACCAAAATGAAACCTGTTCCCTCATATCCTTCCTTTACTCACTGAAGTCTCCCGACACAGGTCGCAAATCATACCGTTCACTGCTAAATTGAGCTGCAGAACACAACTTAAGAGGTGCTCACCCAGTGCATCTGTCTAGATTTGCAAGCGATGTACATTATATTTCTGAGTGCACCTCTTTCTGACTCGAACATCGACCGCTGAATTCCGTGGATTTTACCTTACCCAGAATTGTGGAGCCAGTCTAGTCCACACAACTCGTATGTGCTGTTCAAGACGGCTTCCAGTAACCATTTATATTGATTTAGGCACCATCAATGTACCCATGACTTTTTGGTCTCTTTCTCAAGGCTCTTCTGTTACCGCCTAAGTGAAAAAGCTAGGGTCTGCCTTGGTCCGTAACAGCCTCTTGTTCATGCCTGCAATGTACGGGGTGCACTCTCTCTTGTTCAAATGGGTTGAAAACTAGCCTCTAAAGCCTCTGTATCGTCCATTACTTTGACATTTGAAATTCCCCAAGTTTCTTATCCCTATTTGTAACCCTTCACTTCGAATCGCCGTATAGTGTTTGTGGTGGTCTGGTTTTCTTGGTACTCTACTCAGAGTGAAAAGTAGCCTCGATCAAGTGAGCGTCGCTGCAATACATACATTGTTTACTACGGTGTCACCGTGCATAGCACCGAAAAAGGGTACTTCGTGGGCTTTGTGTCGATTGATTCAAGTGAACCATTTTGCTACTCATATCTTGAAAATAACATTGCTTTCGCTGTTTGACTCTGGGAGCACCATGAGGGTCGAGCGAAGGTCAGTCACAGGTCGAGTAGACCAATAGGATGCTTTAATGACGTTTCGCATTGTTTCAGCACGCAGGGTGGTGTTTTGGAGGTTTCGTACTTAGAAAATAATAAGTGACCATAAGTTTAATGATTAGCCACTTTGGGCGATACATACTAAATATTTATACGTTACTAGTAGTAGCGAAGAAAAGCAAGGAAAACTGATGGCCTGAATGACTTTCCAAGCACAGCGGTCGGTACCTACTGAGACTACCCAGCAGTTACTGGAACCGTGTGCATGTTCATCTGTGTTAACCTACCCAGGAAGACAAATATCACATACAAGTGCGCTATTTCCACCATGAGCAGAACGATTTCTGTGAGGGTGGGGCCTAAAAACTCGCTGTCGTCATAAGTGCATGCTTACTGCACCGCTTTATGACCTTTCGTGAATCAGACCAGCTTTCTTACCGAGTTGACAATGAAAGTATACTATTGTCCCATTGAGGTTTCTAAAGTTTGTTGAATCGTCCAAGGCAACCCAACCTGAGCTTAATGGTGGACGCTGAGGATCAGATATTATCACATAGCATATCCATGCTAAGGAAGCCGCAGACTCCAGTGGTTTGTCTGGCACAAACCCGGGGATACTTGGGTGTTTGAAAACCTCATACACAGAGTACTGGGTGACTCAATACAACACTCAACATGACTGATAACATTTTCTGTTGCGTTTTAATTGCTATGTCAAGAGTTTCGCCATACTCAGAGATGAAGTTAAACTACGGTATCATCAAAACGAGAACACACTTGGGTTTTCACATTGAACGACGAATTTTCAGTCGCGCATTTGTTAGTAGCACGGAATTCTGCATTGGGAACGGTTTGAGCTTAAATACGGACGAGAACCCAAAGTGTTGGCAATCATTACAAAAAGTTCCTTTGAGTAACGGATCACGCTGGTCAGTAAATCGTTCCACTTTGACGAGCTTCGACTGTAGTTAGCCTGCGCGACTTGGTGAATGATATAGTAATGGTTCATCGGGTCACAATTGGCAAGTATACGTTTCTTCTCCGTGGGTAATCGATTATACAGTCAAAAGTCTCGTAGTTCTTAGCTTATGGGTTTTGAAACTCAATATATACACGTTAAAATGCACATTCGTTTGGATAAATTTTACGAGGTGCCTTGTAAGGGTTAGACGAAATTGGGACGTCTGTATATGTGCAAAGGAAAGAGTCAGCAGATTGCTATCTCCCATATGGGGGCTGTTGTTCATCGAATTGGCGTTTTCGTATTACCACCCTCCTTGTCCCCCACTGCCACGAAAAGAATGGCGGAATACTTCCGAAATCACCTGTAATGCAAAGGTTGATACCAAAAAAACGAAACATCGCGTAGCAATAGAGTTTCAAAATGAGAAACTATGAATCCCCGAGTATAGGAGTGAGAGAAAGAGGAGGGGTCAGTGATAGTGGATGGAAACGGGAGAATAAAATCGATTTCAAGTGGCCCTGATTCACTGGATTACAGTATCAAAATAATACTGAGAATAAGGACAGCGTATGGGCTGACTGTTTGTGTGAATATAGGCATTCATACAGGCATAAACTTATATAGGTCTGCATACGTACATGCGCATATATTTACTGCTGAAAAAAATGCAAAAAATAACACCTGAGTTGAACCGAAGGACAACAGCGAAAGCATGACTAATCCTGTCAAGTTTAGGGAGTGAGGTTAGGGACTAGCGTTGATGGGTTAATTATTAAAAAAAAACTGTACACATTTTTACAAACCAGCCTTCCGGTCTTTTGTTCAAGAGCCGAAAACACGATTAACGTAAGGGAAAATAGGTAGACAATTTAAGTAATTGCGTTCATGCGTGCATCGAATAGTTGTATAGCCCTGAAGTTAGCGCACACGTGAGTCAGTGTGCTGCGTAGGAGGCGTGTGGAGGGAAAGGGTAAGCGAATCGACCACATGTTGCGTAAAACCTGAGAGAAACAGGGACTTGGATGAACAAAATATAGTCCCATCCACAATAACAGCACCAAAAGCGAGAGCCTCCGAACACAGGATGTTCGCCCTCGGTTCAAATAGGAAGCACAAAAGGAGACAAAAAGTTAGTGAATAAAATCGCTGCCGGAATACAAGGAGTCAAGTTAATCATAGTGAATGAGGCATCGTTAAAAGTAGTATTAGTGCCATTAGTAGGAATACTGTTCGGTGTGCACCTGAATATCATGATGATTCTCCATAATTCGGCGGCTTTTTGCCGAACAAGTGACTGAGTGAACGAGTATCAAAAAGGTAGAAAATATTAGCAATTGTTTGTGTGCGCGTGTAGAAGGTTGGGGATAGCAACGAATAAAGTGTACATAGGCAGAGAAGGAAAGCATCACACATATTCAACAGCCCGCTCATTGGTTCAAACACGCAGAGACCAGTCCGGTTTGATAATGAGCAAGCTAGATTTGTCCAAGGCATCCAAGTCGGATAATGGGGAATGTTGTGAGTTCATCTGATTCTGGTATCTTGACTGAATATCAGATACGATACTATCGTGGGAACTGGAAGTAGCATTGCTGATCACCTTATTCCCATCCTTTGAATGGTCAGGTAGGTAAGGGATGGTCGAACAGTATTCATTCGTGACGACCACAGCCCGTTGACTGTCGAGGTTCGTCAGCATATCATCCACATCTATTGTAGAGTTAAAATTGGTGCATTCGGTCGCTTCTTCTGAGCAAAGTGTCCGTCGATCAAAATTCACTCGTCGTTCCTCTATGGAGGTTTGTTCATGCCGAAAACTGTCAGCCCCCACAATCCTCCCTTGCGTCTTCGTACTATAATTGTCTTCCGCGAACTCCTCCTCAACAACTAGATCATCGTTAGCGGAATAGGTCCCGGGTAGAAATGCCGTAATGTCAAAGGAATTCATCATTGCATCAAAACTCGCGTCGAAATTATCTTCATTCGCCATCGGAAAATCAGACATCGGTGTTTCGCTATCCATTATGAGTTGGTCACCCGATTGATCGGCTTTTGCAACATCAATGGCCAGAGGGATAAAAGATGATCCGGCACCAGTTACGGTTCCATTCTGGTTGTTGTGGGTGAACTCTACTGCGCCGGCTGATGATGTCCTAGTTGTGCTGTATTCCATAGCATGCTCGCGAGGTATCGGTGAAGTATAACGCATACCACAGAACAGTTCGTCGTTATGGCTTTCAGTTTTACGCACCGGTTCTATTTTAACCTTATCCACTAGGTCAGTGTCGCAATCAAAATGACTGTCCATGACAGAATCTTCTGACTCGTACAAATATGTTCCAGAGTCCGTGTTAGAAATTAACGAGTATGTGGAGGACTTTGCTGTGTAATTTGCATCGTCATCTAGTGCAGCTGTTGTATGTACGTGATGAAGCGGTAAAAACACATCTCCAGAAAGTGGGGACCAAGCTGGCGGCGAGGCTGAGCTGCATGAATAGGGAAGAGGTGACATGTCTTCGGAGACAGATGAGGGTTCTCCGTTTGCAGTGGAACCATTTAGTTGGAAAAAATCAGATGTTGGGATCGGAGTATCAGCAACAGACGACGCTGTTTTCCCCACTGGGTGCGCAAGCATTAATTGTCCACCCTGCATCGAATGCGCTTGAAGGATACCGGTCTTCACTGGGAAGTTCCTCAAATCCCCGACGGTTTGGATTATGGTGGTACCGGGTGGCAAGGTGAGTATTACGTCCTCATTCGTTCCGCTGCTTTCTGCATCGAGTCGCACATAGACAGGAGCAACAAGCTGGTGTACTCTCCGACCACCGTTCAGAGTCACGATGTTGGCGTCGGAAGAATCCAAGCGGTACACTGGGATTGTATTATCACTTCTTGCTGCATTGCTCACACTAGGATGACTTGTTGACAATGCAGTGCGGTTCGAATGTGATTGATCCGGTAGACCATTGTTCGCGGACAGAAATCGCTGGCGCGTCAGCTGCATTCCACCACTTGAATGCAAAGGTTGTTGCGACTGCGGTCGAATAGGGATGAATTGAATCTTTCGCCGAACGGGAGATGACTTTGTACAGCTGCCCAGGATCGAGATGGGCTTGGTGGGTGACAGTAGGTCCCCAACCGCTGGCGATGACGCTGATGAAGACGAGGAGCTGTTTATCCCAGAGGCATAGGCTGAGTCGCACGACCCATATTGACTAGTCTGGGTGTAGAAATCCACAGTGGAAGTGGTTGCCGATTTGGATGATGGCGTTATCAGTGGTGGTAAGACCGAGGAAAGACTATGAGCAATGGATGCCGTGCTATGCAGTGTACAGTTATTAGATTTCAGTTGCGATGGTTGTTCGGTGATGTGAGTAGTTACACCGGTTTTTGGTGACAGCTTGGCAGGACTAATTATCCGGAAAGTTGTAGAATCGTTGGCACTGTGGTAGAAATAGGTCCCTGAAGGTTGATCCTCAGTCTTCGTAAAACAGAGTCGCGCAGAGTTGTCCATGGCCGCCGGTGCACTGTCAGCAGTAGACAGCCTGGGCTTGAAGTAAATCGGACTATTCTGTTGTGTCCCTGTGTTGTCGGCCACGGATCTGGTATCCGAAGAACCCAGTCGAATAGCAGAGCGACCTGCCATTCTTGCATAGTCTCCTGAGTTACTAGGAGCAGCTACCGAATGACTGATCACCCCAGAGGTAGCCGCAGCGGAGGTTATTGGTTGCCTTTTTTTAGGCTGGTATTTGTAGTTTGGAAATTCAAGTAGATGAATCTTTACCAATCGATTCGCTTCGTCATCATACTGAGTTCGAAAGTTATGCGGAACGGTGCGCCATAGATCGCCCAGTTGTTGACTAATCACAGAGTTTGATGCATCACTGAACACGCGAAGTACGTTTCTTCGGATGTGTTGGGCAAACAGCTGCAGGTTGAAAGGAATGACAGAGAGATTAAACAAATGGCAAACCTATGAATGGCACAAAGGCACAGATCACGCAGCAGTGTTAGAGGGTCAACTAAATTCGATACACTGTCGATTCGGAAAGAACCGACGTAAATTAAGGTATATATGAACACCAGTTTTTACTACTGGCGTATATTGGTCTATGATGACAATGGCGATGCTGCTGATGGTGGCGACACAAATATTTGCCTGTCTATGTTCGGCAAAGCGTTAGTCGGCAGTTTCGTGCTTGTCGGGTCCCATCAGAGTTGCTTCCACCGGAGCCCGAAGTATGAAGTATGAACAATCGCCTTAATTAAGATGTGTGGAGAACAGGCGGATCGATGTCAGTAAATGCCGTAAACTTTAGTAATAACTCTCCTGTCGCATGAGTAATAAGCTTATTTAGAAGACGGTGACGGGGAACAGGAGCTTAATGTGCCCCGGAATTTGGATGAGCAGGCTTCAGATTAATCTGGGGATAGTAATCTAGGTCGAATACAGAAGAGAAGAGATTTGATAGGGTTTTGAGCCAATTATATAGATGTTGGTTACTAGTTCGTAGAGTGAACGAGCAGTGCACCCGTATCGTCCTCGTCTAGAGACGTCAGCCGTCCAGAGTTAGTGACATGGTGATTGGGCGTAGTCACCAGGCTTTTCCAAATGGTTGAAACGTGTTCACTCGCACTGCGGTCGATCCGGTCATAGGAGGGATGCTGAGGAAAACAGCTTCAGCCTACACGTTCGTTTGTGAGAGGTAAACAGATATAGCAGTGGATGGGTATGTTTGAGATTGACAGTGAGCTTAGGGCAGAACATGTAGGTCACTGTTGGGTCACTTTTAGCCTTTCGTATTTGATAAGCCCACCTGGGAGCTTGATTTCCGTGGATTCATCATGTAGGAACTGCTGCTATTCCCTACACATATACCCGTAGGGAGCTGGCCACATGAAAGATTATACACGTGTTACAGTCGTGCGAAACTCTCTGAATGTTCACATGTTAAAGTAAACAGTCAGGGGACTGATACCGATTTCGGTATGTAAGCCTTATTTGTGATGAATCTAAGGGAAGGCTGAAATTATTGGATACGTGAATACAATTCCAAAAGAAGACGAAACACATGAGGACGAAAAATCCAGGAGAACTGGTGTGTGTGTGTGTAAATAAGTGTGATATTTAGTGCTGTCAATGTCAGCACGCATCTGTTGCTCCAAGCAGCCCGTATCAACCTACACCAGGTCCGTCCCTAATCAATCAGCGGTGCACCTTGATTAGAGTTAAATTTCAAAGTTCGGCTGTTGTTGCCACTTGAAGCTCTGTCATCGGAATGAGCCTGATATGAAACAAGCAGAGTATAACGTGATGCGATAGAATATATTTAATGTCACGTGATGAGGTTCGATAACTCCAGTGCCATGGGGGGGGGGAGGCTTTTGAGGTGTGGGTATCATTACTTAGTCCCAGGAGAATAAACAATACACTACTCATAAGGTTGCTGAAAATTCTTCGACAAGCCACGACCGGTTTCGCCATTCTTGGGGCTCATCAGGTAGGCACAGTCCCCGAGTTTCCGTCAACCTTATGTTATACTTGAGCCCAAATTGCACGAAATTAGCGAAATACACTCATTTGCATGCCAATTCCGTTATTCTTGTTCTGTTTGTCTATTTGGCGATGGTGCGTCAACGCCTGGAAACATCACAAACGAGAGATTCAGCTGGGTTCCAGATGAGTCTCTCGCAAAACCAAATTTACTTGCAAATGCGTGTATTTCGATAATTCCGTGCAATTTGGTTTCAAGTAGAACATAAGGTTGACGGAAACTCGGGGACTGTGCCTACCTGATGAGCCCCAAGAAGGGCGAAACCGGTCGTGGCTTGTCGAAGAATTTTCAGCAACCTTATGAGTATCGCGATGCATCGCGATATCTTGAATATCGTACCAACTGAAATATGAGGCGGCCTGGTGCAGCACATTCAGTTGCCTGGAAACATCACAAACGAGAGATCCAGCAAGGTTCCAGGTGAGTCTCTCGCAAAACCAAATTTGTTTGCAAATGAGTGTATTTAGCTAATAAACAATATAGTTACCGCTCTGCTAAAAAGTCCCCATAACTCCACAGACAGATGAAACCATGTATTCCTTAAATTGTACATGAATCTATTTTGCATTTTTTCAGATCAAGGAAAATTACAAGGACGTCCACACATTTTTCAAGACACCAAGTATAACCTTATGTAAAAGTCCTCACTGGGCCCTTTGACAAAATGCTGCTTTGTAGAGATGCTTTACTCAGTGCAGTCCGGTAGACATAATCGTGGGTCAACATATGCGAAAAATGGAGTCGTTCATCTCTGGCTTTGTTTTGGTGCATAGATACAGAGAAACAGGGATGAAAAACGAGGACTGAGTTGCTTTTGTATCTAAGGCCAGGGTCCGGCTCGACACGGCGGACCTACTGGCCAGCTGCTCGAGCCTTAAATTCTGGGTTGTCTGGCTCCCTGAGTACCGTTATATAATGTATTCATGATAATCCATTAATTAAGTGAAGAAATAGTTATCGAAATACACTGCCATCAATAGAATACGATTAATCAAACCGAAATCAAACTATGGAAATGAAATGCCTGAAAATGCCACAGATTGTGTAAATGAACGCTGAAAAAATGAGACTGGCGCTTAAACGCGAAAGACACGTGTAACCAGTAAGTACATGAGCCATCATCCACTAGCGGAACACGGCTGCCATTTTCCATAGCGAAGGGAAGATCTATATATTCAACCCAGCAGGGTGAGCTATAATCGATGTAAACTAAGGCCATAAAACATATGAAATTGTGAAAACTCCTTGAATGCCGTCTACGAGCCTACAACTGCAGTTGGACATCAAGATGTTGTACAGAAAGCGGACCATCCGGTACAGGGACTTGCTTTGCTAGAGGAAACCGTGGGAAAGATTACGATAGCGACATTTTCAGGTTCATTCAGAGAGTCCGTATTTGGTGGTTTAACTCCATCTCTACTAGGGTCCCCAGTTCATCCACGTAATACACATCTGACGAATAGGCAGTGTAGGTGCCTATAAACTTGTTGGATGGTAAACGCATACCGTCTAACTGGCCCATAAATACAGTGTCTATTGGCGTGTCGAGACTGTCAAAATTGCTCAACGGAAGAAAGAGGTCGATGAAACGGATGGCTTATTGACGTGAGATGGTGAGTGTGGGAACAAGACTGAAGTGGCTGGTATGTGTGGTCGCGCCTGCTATAGAATAGAACACCCTGAGAATAAACTGAGCAACGGTTAATGGTGCGAAAAACATAAACACGCCCAAATTAGAGTCATGAACGCTTTCATTCAGTCGGGATCATGCACTGACGATGCAGACACTGTCTCAGCTTGTCAGTGTATGGGGAAAGTTGAGCAGTTGACGGGCAGCGGGTTACTACCATGTTGATCTTGGCCAGGACAGTCAACGACCACACAGTACAATAAACCGCATCCTCCTCATCACCTTCTGTTCAGGACAAAAACCCAGCTGTCACCGCAATATGACTGTTCAAGCTGTCGTCAGAACGTCACACCTGAGGGTCGAAGAGGATTCACATCATTTTCTGAATCGAAGTTTCTGAATTCCCAAAGTGATCGTTCACAGTAGGTGGGCCAATGTGATGCTGCATGTGAGTCGTCTAAGTCAACAGATTGGACGCTAATGTGGATCTATGCACTGAAATATCGGACCCCAAACTCCTAAGGCAGTAGTTATGGTCCCTGAGTTACTAGCAAACTACATCATTATTAGGACAAAGGACCTGCAAACATTGCCTTATTAGCTACCTTATTACACCAGTGAACGGAGAATGTGATAGATAATTCGATATAAAACGAAGTACTGAATCACCCCACAGACTTGGGTTTTTTTATTCCTGAGACAGCTGGAATTTTAATTAGATCAAATCGGCTCACTTTCTGAAACCGCCGACTAAATCAGGTTGAACGAGTGATTGATATCAATGTTGGTGCCTGCCGAATCATTCTCATTCATAGTAACAGAACCCTTCCGACTCAGCTTATACCCAACCTTGTGGATGCACCACAACCGAGAAGTGAATACGGAGGTATCCAGTGTTGATTACCTTTCCGCAAGACGACAAGAGGAAAAATCGCCAGGAATGTCGACACCATATCGTTATGACCATGGCAATTTCTGAGAGTTCCTTATTTCCGTAGGACTGCACTATTGCTCACGTTAGCAGGACTTGCAAGCACTTGCTTGTTTTTGCCATCCCAAACGAAAGGATTTACTGAGAGCTTATTTTGGTAAAACTCTCACTGTCCTTAGTCGAGTCTTTCGTGTCGATCCAGTTAGAGTAGTGCTAAGTTATCTAAGTCCGTTTGTGGGCTGCGAAATGCATTGTGATATGTTTGCTATTGTTGAGTGGATGATCAAATGAGAACACTGCAGAGATCAAGTGGTCAGCAAACGGTCTATCATTTGCTAATGAGGAGAATGTTAGGGGCTCACGTAGCGCAGATGGTCGTTGGTTTGTTCGCTGGGCTGGTAAAATTTGATTGTGCACAATCACTGTGGCATAGCCACTAGCGCACCGCTACGCTCCACTCCAGTCCCTAACAGCGTACTGATGACGCCAGCTGGATTGGTGATGAGGCGTTTGCAACCAAATTCCCAACTCGGCGAACAAACCAACGACCGACCACCGACTCCCCAATACTCATATGTCACAAGTACACCGGAAACCTAGAAGGGTAAATTGGAAAGTTGTTAGACTGGTGAATTACATTAAACTTTCAATAACAGGATAACCACATGTGCGCCGCGCATTTCTGTTCACTGCCATTTCCGAATGTTTCTATTTATAGCTGCTCACCTCATTTGTGTTTCCAGCCTAGAAAGTTCAACAGAATTACAGTAGTTCAGGCAGCGGCAGTCCTTATATCACCTCTGCCTCATGTCGATCATCGGGCATCAGGTGAAAGCTTATCACGAAGTCCTAGCCGCGCAGCTTGTTGTAGGATATGTCAGAACAGGTGCAGTTAATATGCATTTGTACTGGACCTGAAGGGCGTTAGCCCTTCCATCAAAACTTTGCTCCTTAGTAATAATTCGAAGGCAATGCTGCCCAAAACGAGTTGTCGCAACAAGGGACAGTGTTGAAGGAGAAGATTTAAGGCGAGAAAGGGGGCGACAATGCAGGTGCTGTTGTAAGTGAGCGCGCTAAACCGTGTGTTCAACACAACGAAAGTTACTTGAGTGACGATATAATAGGGAATATGGGCGGAACACTTTTGTGGCAGACCAAAAAAAAGAGATGAAATGCGGTGCAAGGGTGACGCACGTAAGTCTATCCACAGAAGAATGATGCAAATGAGTCATTTCACGCACAGAGTCGCAAAACCTGTTGTGTAGTGGACGAATTCTACGGTGGGCATGAGTGCAAATGAAAAAAAAACGATCCTCCTAAACGGTAGGCGATACCACAAAATCCAGGGGTTTCGTTCGTTTGCCCTAATATCTGATGGGGTGTTACACAGTGCTTACCTGAGCCGTGAGATGCTGATGGAAGAACGGATGCGCGATCCTAGCGTGTTCTGTGTATCAATTTCCTGTCATGTCATTGATTCCCAAGTTCGTTTCAGATACGAGAATGAAAGTAATAATGCTAAAGGCGTTCTGGTGTGTAGCCTAGGCGACGGCGCTAACAAAATGCAGTCCCTGACTGAGTCTGACGTCTGAAAGGGCTAAATAAATGGGGCCAGTCTGACAGGCTCCAGCCGTCTGCACCCTTTCCTAAGCTGTTTTTCGGCAATATTTTCGCTTTCTACTGATTTTGCAGTTCATGTAGTGCATAGTACATATATGAAGTACTCAAAAATGTATGACCATGACCAATCTGTTTGTTTCACATAGCCCGTGCATGTCTTACAGGAAGCTCTTTAGTGCAGGTTGCCTATCTACGATCAAGTTGTGATACCTGCAGGAATACCCCAGGTGTCGGAAGAGAAATATTCAGAATGAGAAAAATATATAAAATAATTGTTCGGCCTCCGTGCCATCCGAAGGAAGGAGGGCTGAGATATTACCAGGTTGCCCAAACCTAGGCAGGGGCGGTTGAGATGCTGTGGTTGGTTTCGAACCACGGACCATACGTTTAGTAAGTTCACGCTTTAACAACTGAGGCATCTCGAGATCAGTCCCAGAGTGAGGCTGCTCAGCTTTCGGATACGCTCTGTCCCCCACAACACTGTGCGATAGCGTCCTCTTGGTAACATAAACGCGTTGATAGGGTCGGTGGTGTCTGAGCATTAGATTTTGCTCACAAAGTGAATTAAGTCAAAGGACAATGAAATATTCAGAACGAAAATACTTGCTTTTGTCGTTCAATTTTTTACCTTTTCAGAGCCAATGCACCTGGATTTATCGTGGTTTTTCAAGAGGTTTCTTTATGAATTCTGACATCGTTTGGTGTGATCATTCTGCTAGAGGATTTGATAACTTTGTGAGGAAATCAGTGGCCGCAGAAACACTTCGTTCTTCAAAATCAGTTTACACTTGCTTCGTAAGTTGGTTGAGGAATTCAGAGCCGGCACTGTATGATGACCTTTTGACCTAGAGATACATATTAGGCTGCTGACTGAAGGCCAGGCAAACATGCGTTAGCGACAGACGAACAGCCCAGGCTGCATCATTGTTCGACGCTGACAGTAAGGCTGTTTGCCAAGAGCAGCCATCTAGTTGACTAATGTTTTATTGATCGTCCGGCGAATCCACCGCCGCTGGCCAACCGGAAATTTTCGCATTCGCTTGCCTGGTCAACCATGGCAAATGAAATTCACAGATTAAAAGCATGCATTAGGACCGTGTGGATAAAATGTGACATAATGTCAACGAATGAAACGTTGTCTGAAAACAGTTGCTGAAGGAAGTTTGACTTTCAGGCTATACAACACTGTGTTTTGCGTTCCCTCATTTGAAGCTTGCCTGAACGGTGTGAATCGCGACGTCAACATGTGTTTCGTAGTGATAAGACCAAACGGATAGATTGCGTGACGGCACAACAAGAACGATCGTAGTTACCAAGACCCCCGGTTGCCCAGAAGAAAGCATGTCAAACAGATATGCAGGCAGTTTGATCCAGCATAAGACGTGATAAGTTTACCCAGGAAGGCTGGTTAAGCAAAGTGGGACTACGAACAAGTATGAAATGGATAACCGTGGTGCTTTCACGTCGAGTGGCTGAATAACATAGACTTCTTTTAGGAAACAATCAAAATTCGTGTTGAGATATGTGGTACTGCTAACAATTATCCCTAGACGGTATACCGCGCAGCTCACCAAGGACCCAATCCTTGAGGGTACCCAAGTGCACAATTTTAGAATAGACGATGTTACACGTGTTGTGTTGTGTTGCCTTGCAGCTCATGGATTCCTAGGAGTTACGTGACATTCTTGTTGATGCGAAAGTAAGGATTCGGTTTATTATGTCATACTGTATTCAGGCATCACTATATCCACAAAAGACTCATTGTTATTTGTCAAATATGTTGGGCATTTCGGCAGTGAAATGATCATTCGACAGATCTACACAGTGACAGGCAATCAGCTTTAACCGAATGTTGTCTACCTGGTACGTAGGCACTGTTCCACAGCTCAGTATACAAGAAGTTGATGAACGGCGTTCAGCAGACGGGGCACAATGACTGAGAAAAAAGTGGCTTCACTTAGTCTTGTGTTCACGTAGTGTCTGGATAAAAATAAAGGTGCATGAATCAGATAGCTTAGCTTGGTGAAGCACATGAAGCCAGTCTCAGCTGTGTTCCCGAGTATGGCAGTCTGCACGTCCAGTACTTGTTATTGCACGTTGAGATAATACTCACGCTAAAGTTCAGGGCCACCAGGAAACCCCGATAAACTATAAGGGTGGTGTGCGAATAAATTTCTTCTAAAGTTCTGCTAAAGCGGAGAACTCTCCGGCTTCGGGGATAGCCAGTAGGTCGGTTTTGCAGGGTGCGAATAGCCACGTAACCAAATCTGGTTGACAGTTTCCTCAGAGTAGATTTCGCTACTGTTTGTTGCAGAGTACGGAACACACTTAACTACTAAGCTTCGGCTACCTTAAACAGCCGTAGCACACCCTTCGAAGCACTGTGTGTTGGAATGTCGCCAGTGCTGTCTGCTAAAGGACCAAGCAGACTCTGGTTCCTTTAGTTCGTCCGGGAGTGGACGACCACACTCCTCGCACTTGCTTCCGACTGAGTAGCAGTTTCGCACAATACAATTTGATTTTTTGCTGCAGTAGGTAAAATTTGACTAGTGAGGAAGGGGAAACAAATCGAGAGTACCCGCTGCATAGGGAGACGAAGAGCCCTGCATGACACTTTGGAAAGCTGTACACATCACCAGTAAGTTGTGTGGAACTGAAATCCCTTCAAATGAGTTAGCTTGCTCATGTTTGTCGGTTGCAATCTCCGGAGTAGCACTTTGAAGCAACACCTACTCCGGTTACCACACATGACAAACTGCAACCTTATCTGACAGCTATGGCCTTCGAGTGCCAGATATAAGTGATAATGGAATAAAATAACGTTGCTGCAAGAATTCAGACATGCACTGTATTCTTATGTAAGATATCATTACCACCATTATACCTTGGGAGGATATACGGGATTTTAGTTAAACACAGGGAAATACGCTTCGGGCCAGATTGTTTCCTTTGAAGGCTTTAGTCCCGTGATTTGAAAAAAAAGAGAATAGGCAACCTAGGGGTGTTGGGTACGTCTAGTTGAAATTATTGACGAACTCGTTAATGACTTACCATGAAGCTGTTCAACGGTCTTGGAATGCTATCTTTGCGGCGCTTCTTCTTCGATTCTGTAATCGTCGTATATGGGCGCACAGCAGGTGGGCCTGTGAGCTTCGCCGCTCTATCGCTTGGCCATTCGGTTGGGATCACATGGTGCTCGGTCAAATGTCGCATCCAAGCTTGCAACCCGTCTGATTTGGCAGGGGCACATGAAGAACAATCATGCATCCACATGGCAGTATTTCGTGCAAGTGATGGGGCAGGTGGGTCGAATTTGGACGAATATTAGCGGTTTTGCGATAACGACTATGTTGATGGTGAAAGCACGACGGTGGGTGAATGGAATGACAATTAAGTAGTTACTAGAGCATTAGCATTGTATGCACCTTGGTGTAACACAAGTTCACCACGAGCCGAACGGCCGCGAGATGCCAACTGCGTACGCACAGAAGTCCAGGGAAAACGAACGCACAGCTCACGTGCAAGCCGGCGTGACAGCTGGTCTTATATGTTGCAGTCGCATCAGGTGGGAGGACGCCTTGCCTGGACCTGCGTGAGCGTGTATGTGTGTGTGCGAGCGTGTGTTAAAATGTGTGTCCGTGCGCGTGTGTGCGCCGCTGCCCGCGAGCATCAATTTGTCTCGTTGGTGAGGCGCACGGCCGCACATTGTCTGCACGCCTTGGAACACGTCGCACCAGCCAGATTGTTCCCCGACCTTTTCGCCCATGAAATAGGCGCACGCGACAACCGACATCACTGGTGAGAGCGGTGTCGTCACCGCACCCCATTGGATGATGTGATAGGATTCCATAATCAGGTTGAAGTATAACGAGCCCCTCATGTCGCAAGGATCTACGGTGGTCGGCGAAATTGGTATACATGTCGGCAACTGTCTCCTGCCATTCGGATAATGTTGCATACAGTATGGAGTGGACCACTAAGGCGCATTCCTGATGTGCCGTTTTCTCACACCACTTACTGAGTTGAAAATTAGGAAGAGTTCCATGAAAAGCGCATCGTATCTTGTCATTGCGGAAATGTATTAATTTTCACACCGATTTGGTTTTAACGGGGACACAACTGAATCCCATCTAAATCTTTCGTTTATGATATTCTTCTACTGAATGTACTGTACAAAGGTTGTCTTATTTGTCCGTTGGTATGACACGAGATATCGCAGCATATTTTCTGGAAGAAGACTACTCATAAGGTTGCTGAGTGCGGCACATATAGTTTTCAGGTATCATAAACGAGAGATTCGGCTGGATTCGGATGAGCGCAAATGGGTGTATCTTGCGAATTTCGCGTAACTTGAGTTGAAGCAGCGCATAGGGTTGACGGAAGCTCAGGCACTACGTCTACCTGAAGAACCACAAAAAGGACGAAACCTATCGTTGGTTGTCGGATAGATTTCAGCAACCTTATGAGTAGTGTGTTACGTCTATACAATGCACTGGGATATCTCGAATATCGTACCAACCGAACCATGAGGCAGCCTTGTGCAGCATATTCAGTTTAGGAAGGACATCATAAACGAGGGATTCAGCTGGGATTCAGGTGAGTCTCTCGTGAAAACCAAAGTGAAAACCAAAGTGTTCAAGTTGCACATAAGGTTGAAAGAAACTCGGGGACTGCGCCTACCTGATAAACCCGAAGAAGGGCGAAATTGGTCGCAGACTTAGTTATCTTTCAAATAGGCTCAGTACTACAGAATGAGGTCCCACGATCGAATTGCGATGCGAACAAGTGACGAGCTGTGGAAGGTGTGACACTGTTCGGCCAACCAGGGGGGACCTGTTCAGACACGATTTCAGTCAACGTTCTCATCGTCCGGTCGATGTAGCAAGCCTATATGAGCAGCAAATTGGTAGACACATCTAAGTGTTATGGTGAGATAGCTGTCCTTTTAGTAATTGTTTGAATGTAGGACGGCTGGTGTACGTGATTTCCAGATGACCCGCATGAGTGCGCATGACATTCGTGAACAGGAGAATACACGTTTATTCCCACACCGTAGACTTATCCAGGGAATACTCACAACAACAATGGAACTGCAAACCAGTCGTGACACTACCTTGACTTTTGCTTGTCGACTGTGAGGTGAATTGAATGAAAATTAATTTACGAAGATGGATTAATTATACCTATGACAGAACATGTACCACCCAGTATGCTGACAGCAAACATCATTCAGAAAACGCCAAAATTTCATATAGTTTTGTAGTTAGTTGTTCCGGGTCACTTCAGATTTACTAAGCCGAGTATTGTGATTCGGACCAAAACCATTCCTTTCCATGAGGTTTCCTTCCCTTACCCTGATGGCACCAAGCCGAAGCTGACAAAAGAAACCGGTCAATAGGGAATAGAACGACGTCATCAATCTCAAACACCTGACCCGAGTGAACCTGAAATCCACCCAAGTTAGAGTACGCAGTGCGACAGCTATAGCAAACAGTTTTATACCCGCGGCCAAATGAAGCAGTCAGGAGAGTAATACAATTTGCGTAGCAATTACAGAACCCCCAATCTTTGATATAGTATAATTACCAGTTGTTGACAGCCCTCAACCTACCCCCACCTCCAGCTAAGCGTACACGAGAGGAGTGTTTCTGGTCGATTTTTTTTCTTCTCAGGCCTTAATTTAGACAGCATGAGGGGTAGTGATAATGTGGCTTTAGATTCTCCTATGAGCAGTATATGTTTCTAGCATTGAACAACAAGTGACAGGCACACAAATGGAAACAAACTATTGCATTCGTATGTGCCGATTTATAAAAGTAATCATTCTTAACGAACGTCTGTTTTCATTTTCACTGACAGGCAAATTCACGTGACTCGAGAGACGAACCACTTCTTGGAAGCTTACAGTTTGGACAAAATATATGACGAAATTGTCATTTGATCCACCATGGTATGGGGAAGGAACGAGGTTTTGAAGGAGGATGTTTGTACCTCAGAATTAAATTCGGGAAACAAAAGATAATACCGTGAATTCAATAAAGCTCTGGAACTCTGAAATGACTATCTCATTTCCGAAGTAAGCGGCTTCTCAAAGTATGATTTTTGCATAAGGGTTGAATATGGCAGTATGTGATCTACCGCTTCCTCTGTATTGGATTCTGAACATGAACTGATGTTTTCTGCTTGCCAGAAACCATACTAGGTTCTACAAGGTGGCAAACAGTCAACGTCGGCTACCTTCTCCTTCTCAAAGTCGAAAATGCCAACCGGCTATAGAATTTTTGTAAATAGGCATTTTCGGGCAAACCTGATGAGACAACTTTACTCATAACAAGAAGAGTTTGTATGCACATCGTCACCGCAGTACCACTATGTGTCTTTCGAAACCGAATGCATACACTTCTTCCACTATGTTCGGTGAAGCATAAGTACTAGGAAGATGGGTACATTATTGTGACGTGTAGCAACAACGAAAAGTTGGTAACAAATCTTGGTTTCTAACTTTTACTCTAAAAGTCCACATAAGTTCCTCTCGCTGAAAAAGCGCGTACCAGGAATCAAACACGATGCATCTGTACTTTCGTGGAGACACCAACAATTAGACCAGACCCCTTCATATCTTTCAGGACTCATACGCTAGATCCAAAAAACCGGGTCTTTTCAACATGGTTGTACGATCCTGTGCTAAGGCCATGATCTCAAGGCAAGGAATTGGTTAATTAGCCTAAACGCACGATCTAGGTGTTCTATCTGACAGGCAACGTGTAGACCAATTCAGCAACGGACGGTCAGTAATAATTACGGCAAAACTTAATTCTACGAACTTCACCAGGGTTTGTTCAGTAGTCGCAAACTGACAGCAAACAATATACTGAATTAGAAGTGGGCAGACAATATAGATAGGTAAACCGTGGTTCTATAAGAAATTAACCGTAAATAATAAGCAGAATTAAAGGAAAGCTTACGGCTAGATTGAACCTTGGGCAGTTAGCAACAAAGGATGGCACAGAAAGGGCAGTGTGCTATCGGACAAATTAAACGGGAAAATGTTGTGCAGTTCAAAGTGGGACATGTTCAACAACAAACCCAGAAATGAATGTGAGTAAATATAGAAAAACAGGTAATATAGAGTCGACTTTGTATAAAACAGAATACTTCAGTCTTGAAACTTGAGCAGTCACCGGAAGGTTAATGAATTAGTCTGAGGAATAGGGAAACAAATAATTACGTCGCGTAATTAACAATGGTGATGGTCAGAATTTCAACTTAACATAAAACTCAGGCCAGTTCTGCGATCATGTCTTGTCTTGGATTGAGTCTTCTTAGCCAGGGATTCACCGATGACTGCTTGGCGACGGAGGTGTCATTTTGGCCGTTTCTTCCGACATGCCTTTAAGGCTAACTATCTGTGGAATGGCGCACACAACATTGGCCGAACAACCCAATCTACGGATTACTGCTTGGGATACTGTGAGAAAAGTAGTGGCAGTAGCCCGATCGTGTATAAATAGAAGTCAGTCATACGAACTTTGTTGTTTCCCATGTATATTTTTGAATCAGGTCCTTACCCACTGAGGCAGTTAACGGAAAGGCCCATAAAGGACATGAACCGCTGTTTGCATAACTTATCCACAGTGTTTGCTTCTGAGGGATGCCCATCTCACGCGGATTTGACCCAACACTTAAATGACCTAACCGATTGTCCTACAGAGGTTGGTTTATTAGAACCGAATAACGCCTGACCTATTCAACTTACGGTTTGGGGTAGAGGATGTAAGCCGTCAAAGTGGGCGGTTAAACCATCCATTTCAGCATCCTTGGATTTTCCCTGGACTTTCGATGTAAGAAGGCAGTTACTCAGTGGTTCGTTATTGGGAGTTTCACTGAGTTTGAGCCACCCATAGGGGTTACCACAGTGCCTTCTTTGAATGTAACAACGACTACGGTGTTCCTAGTGTAGAATGTACAAAGAACATGTGTTCGCTCTTTCCTCACGGTCACTTGTATTGACTTGGTCACTTGTTACGACCTAATGAAGATTTGTGTCAAAAGTTAGACGGCTTCTAGTCATAAGTTCGCCGATTGTTTACCAAAACGACAACTTCTCAATCGGTTTCCAACTTGTTCTAATCGATATTGCTTGCTTTTTTCACATCTACCTTAGCGAGGGTCATGGTCAAACTTTCTAGTCTCTAACTAGCTACATTACAAGCTCTGGACAGAGACTTATTTCACATGAGAGAATGGAGGAATTAAAGCATTTGCTAGAGGAATATGACCAAAAAATCGTGCAGATCTGTCGGGTATTAGATCCAGCCAAAAGACAACTTAGACACAACTCAGGTGAGCACTATTACTACTACTGCCGATTAGTCAGCGTAGTCTCATTTGGGGAGTGAAAACCTCGGTCTGCCTACCCCCAGGCCTAAATGTGCTGCGTGTTTAGTGAGGGTGACGTGATCATTCCAGAGTCTTTCCCTTGGGTTTGGCCGATCACTTCTGATTTGATCAAATGTACAGATATTCTCGCCCACAGGCTCTCGACATTGTGCAGGTAGAATTGCCACCTAAATTGAAGGTGAAATCAACACATCGGTGTCAGAGGTCAGTAGGTCACGCAAAACACGGATGTTACATGGTGGAAATCCTAGTCTACTGACTTTCAACAAGGAATATCTCTGAATAGGACACGGTAGAGCATATCCTACAGTTCTACACTATAGTTACATATAGGTTGCTGCTTTAACCCATTAACACAATCATAATTCGGTGGGATTCACAGTGACGAACCTATTGTTTACGGTAGCCAAGTTGCCGAAAATTTGCAGGATTCTAACAGTCCTGTTGCAATTCAGTTTCATCAAGAGTGTTCGAACCCAGAAATGTTTCGTTGCATCTTATTCTATTCATAGGCAGTCCTTTCAAGTGAACCATCACTGTGACAGTTGTTAGTTCGGGTAAAACAAAAAAATGACTTGTTGCTGTGTTGTTGATGCATGGTGATTATGGGATAATGAGTAGGACTAGGTCGGTAAAATGTCCTTATTCTGCCTCTCCTACACGAACGAAACCAGTGAAGCAAAGAAGGGATACGATCATCACTAGGAAACAATACTAAACCCAAATATGCACCCCATACAAGTCCTTGGTCTAGGTAAACTTTTTACGCTTCGTTGAGGCACGTAAACATGCAAGGATCAGGAACCAAGTGGTGAACAACACCGTTGATATTCTGAGACCAACGTGGTCACCATCAATTACACTCACTCATCATTCACTCTCCGGAAAACCATAATCTGATAGGGTTTCGCAAACGCTAACCACGGAATTTTTCCAAATGAAAGGGGATGGTAGTGGGAAACGGGAATCACGACTGATTTCATCTGACCATAATTCTTTTCCACTCCACTTATTACTCACTGCCGGAAAGTACCGATGAACTATTTATGGTTGACTGCTGTCGCTAGGGTTTAGAGCAGAACCGTTTGCAGACTTCATTATTTGGCAAGGTTTAAGCAAAGTTAGATGGCTTCGAGTTGCAACTTCCTGAGTTTATCCGTTAAGCTCGCGACCAAACTAATTGGGAACAGCAGTTCTGAGTGAAAATCCTGGTCAGCTGGACAGGAGTGAGACAGGTCATGTCCAAATTTCATGTTTCATAATAACTAGGGGGAATACACCTATTTTCTTGACTGACGACATTATATTGTTGAGAATCGTACGATGAATGTTGGACTGCTCGTGCAACCCTAAACGCGTTAGTGTGGTATTGTTGCCACGGTAAGTAAAACTCCATACACTACCATGTACAGGGTGTTGGGTGCCAAAAAGTGCTGTCTACGCAAAACTTAGTTTGTTGTAGCGAAATACATTCATTTGCAAACAAATTTGTTTTTTTTCGTTTTGTTGTTGTGTTTCTGTATACCATGGTGTGAAAATGAACAACTGGGTCTTTCAGTGATGTGGTCTCACGCACTCATCAGTTAGTAATACTGCAGTACTCCACAGACTGAGTTTTCTGCCACGTTAATGAAGTAAAGACAGCAAGTAGTGGCGGATCGGTCCAATAATAGTCCATAAATTTGGTGGACTAATTCCACGCAGACGACAGGGACTTTTTGGTATAAGTAGGGGCCCTATCCTGCAAAAGAGAACGGTCGCAGAGTGTGAGCCACAGACCCAGCACTCAGCACATTTTACTTGCCTACAGTATGTACAGATGACAGAAGAACGTTGTTCCCAAGCACTGACAAATTTGGTTTACTTTGAAAAAATGGAAGAGTCTTCAAACCACCTAATACGGGTCCCAGAATACACCATCCGTCAGTAATCAGGACCAGATGCAGTGGCACGACGTACCAGTGGAATTTCAACAACATGGCTTGCGAGGTTTGTGCTTTTGAAGAGTGATAATTTAAAATGATTGTTTATATGTTGGAAAAGCTTTGAGGAGGTCATAAGGCAGGTATATGCCTGCGGAACCAAGAATCAACTTGTATCGCTCGCAGTCACAGGTGGCTTTCACTTATTTGGTACCCAAATGATTTCTCACCATTGAGGACATAGGTGACGATATATCAACTCAACTCACAGGGGTTTTGATCTGGGACACTGCGGCAGGTGAGTTGGACTCATCAGTTTTTTTGCCGCACTTGCTGTTTTTTATTCATGTTGTCGATATTGCAACAGGAGAGGTGGTGCGACTCGCTTTTCACAATTTGGAGTTAGCTCTCCCAGTGAATGAAACTCCTTACGTAGGTTAATCGCACATGCAGCGAACAAATCTGAGGCCTCAGCAAATCAGGGTACATCAACTGCAGATACAATTCAGACATTTAGTCGTGCGACAATCAGCCGTAATTGTTTTAAGAATGTCTTTCACATAGAGAATTCTAACAGTGTATTACGTTCCATAAAAGTGCGCTCCAATTCCATCAACTAAGTCCTAACCTAGAAACCTACTTTCAAACAATGATGTACTTCTCTAAACATGACACACGACTTATAAGGCTGCTGAAAGCGCTTCGACATCCTATAACCGGTTTCGCTCTTCTTGGGGCTCAGCAGGTAGGCAAAGTTCTTTATAAACGAGAGATACAGCTGGATTCAGTTGAGTCTTTGTTCAAAACCAAGTTTATGCGAAAATGAGTGTATTTGCCAATTTTCGTGCATTTTGGGTTCAAGATGAAGTTGAACCGTGGGAATCGCATTATTTCCAGTGCTCTGTCGTTTCCTTACCTCAGGAAAGTATGAAAAACAGCCAATGGATCTATTTCTGAACCGGAATCTTGAGTTCGAATGAGTTATCAGTGTCTAATCCACTTATTCGCTGCTCTCGGTACTATTTGCAGTTTCAAAGGTATGAAGTTTGTATCACAAGTAAGGTTACGAAGACGTGTTCAAGCAGGAAATGGAGACAGTAAACTGGTTCAGAGTTGCATTCTTTTACTGTACTGATCACTGCCAGGAAGCGACCGGTTACCCGGCGAATAAGGCTAAGTATGCAAGTCATGGGTGACCTGTGCAGATGTCGTTCGAAAGTTCACATCCACGTTCTGGAATGACCAGTCGATAGAGTTGTTCACCTAATCGAGCCTTTGAATTAAATTAGCATATTCTATCATTGGCTATGGTCAGCGGAGGATTTTACTTGCTTTCGCCTAAGCAGTGTGTTAGGTGCTCGGGTTGCAAGCGTCTCACTTTCGTGTTGCGTGATGCGACGCGCTGTCAACTAAGAGATGACACGTTGTGAAGAATACGCATCTCGTCCGTCGCTGTTGTAGAAAGCAGCCGGCACATCAGGTCGGTTGGTTTGAAGGCTGTTTATCCAAGGCTGCCAGCATATAATTTAATCCAATAAAGCTAAAGCACTTGTTGCACAATCCTTTCATGGAATTAAACTTCCCTTTCAAATGCGGGTGTGATACAGGTAGGCCCATCCTAAGGCACGAGATGTATTTGGACATAAATGCTTCACTTGCGGCCCAATAGGTTACCCGTCACCATTATGCTCAGCAATCATAGAATAGTGGACGCGTTCGTAAAAGCTAAAAAGATGTGTTGATATGTGAGGACCTGCTGGATCAACAAATATAGATAAAACAGAGAATTTGATCTTGACTAGACAGACGTTCACTATCAGCGAACAGAGATAGGGTGTAGTAATAGGGCAATGAAATCCGGAAACCGATCATTGACACAACACAGTGACTACCAGAATGTTTCGTGTTGCGATCCCCCTTTGCGACATATCGTATACACACACACACACACACACACACTTCTGATCAGTTCATAACCCTGTTAGTCAGCACCCCACAGATCACTTCGTCACTTAGGGTGTTCAATATCGCACTCAGGGATTCGGAACTTTGACCTGATCAGGACTGTCTCATATTGTGTTACTGTGCTTTTTGCTTGTGCCATCACCTGAACGCTTGGAGGGAAAGCTTGCCGTAGATCACTATGGTTCTTTTCATCTCAAGGTGCCAGCGTTGGGAAAACACAAAGCTGTGGCCAGAATTAGCCTAAATACCAGGGAGCCGATAATGGCTCCGAATGACCAACTAAAAAAGCGCTTGTTATTTGGAAACGACACTAATCATATATGAAGAAAAGCGGAGACACAACTTACATTCAATCGACTGAATCGTTCCCTGATTATCTGTTTCAATGAAATGTTAACTAGTAAATGCAGTGGTGCCCGCACATGAGAAACAGGATGTGGAATCTTCAGGTGACTCTCCCTGCTGTCAGCCTAATGTGGATGTCAGCGTTAAACCGAAAGTGTTTTTGGTTTTGTGAAAATCCAGTGATACAAATATACCAATGCGATCTGCAGAGGCAGGGTAAAGTTGAACATCAGGACTGGATTAAAAAGATTGCTAAAGTGAATCAAGTATCAAAGGGTCAGTCGGCTGATCCAGGGATTTTTGTGCTTCATAAAGGGGTACCCCAGAGGACGGTTAAGAACTACTGGAATAGACAAACAGCAAGCTGGTTCCCCATGTAGAATGGGGGTGGCTGAACATGCGCGATGAACTGTACTCAGAAATTTGGGTTTTGCTAGTAACTTCACTCCGATGACCTCATTTCAAACACGACTGTCTGCCGAGGTAAGTAAAGTGGTTATCGAGTAGGCTGAACATCAAATTTTCCCCGCATGTTTATAGGATAATTCAGTGCACAACGCATGCTTAATTTTTAGTAATCCAGTGATAAACTTTCGTTTTTATCGGTCTTCACCTTCAGACAAAGCCGCATCACCAAGTGAAATGCTTTCCAGAAACACCATCTCGTTACGTCCATCTATAGTAATCTCAGGCGTTGAATATGGCAACATCCAAAATGCCTCCTAGATACCTGGTCACTAGACGAAAAATGTACATACCGCTGTCCATAGTTTTCACATCACCATTTACCCCACTAAAGAGAAATAAAGATGGTGGTATTTCTAGCTACGATTCACGTGCATCTCAGACAGTAGAAAGACGGATTTGAAAATTGCTTGCGGATGTTTTGTTCTAAGCTGGGTTTTTTATTTCTGGTGAAGCACACTTTGGTATTGCTCAAATGAGGCCCCTTTCAAATCAGCTGGGACATCACAACGATTGTCCAAGAAAGTATGCATCATTGTATCCCCACGCCTTTCCAGCCTGGAGGCGAGGGAGGCAAGTTCACTGAAGAAGTTCTCCATGGTAGTAGTCTTTTTTTACAAAGAGCATTCATTGGACAGATCGTAATATCGACGCCAAGAGGTTTGCGGCTTTTCAAGCATTGATCCACATCCTCCAGGGTTGTAGCAACCTAAATAAAATTTATCATTTTTTAAGTATCATCCAGAATTCTATTCGAATTAGTTCAACAGCACAAATTTCTGCTCGTAAATATCTTGCCCATTTCCTCTTAGAGTGGTTTAAAACGTTACGAATGTTGGCGAACTGTTCCGATGTCCATCGCACAGTCCAGTCAGTTATTTGTCTTATCAAGCTTGATTTTGTTTACTGATAACCTCATATTAGTCTCCGCTCAGTGTGACTTGGAAAATTTTGGCTGTAACTTGGCTACCTCGCAAAAGGTTCACAGAATGGTGTCTATTGATTGACAGTAAATGTAAGAAGCCCTTACCTGTTTAACTAGACACTTTTTGCTGTGTGTCTTTATGCAATGTTTTAGAAAAAATCACCAGTTGCAAGATTTTTTTGCATACAAGAACTTCGAAGAAACTGGGTGGGAATTGTTGCTAGTAGTCATAAACTTAGTTGAATACCTCGCAGCCATTGACCAGATGTGGCTTTAAAAGCTGTGGTCTAGATTTTGCCGAGTTTTTTCCTAACATTCGGCGTATTCTGACTAGCCGTACCATAGGCCACCTAGGAACACAGTAAAACTGAGCAGAAAGTCCGAATGCATCACGCAGTGCCAGAATGTCAGTCTGATCATCAGCAACCCGCTTTATTTTGACCAAAGTGCACTGATTAACCCTCCGCAATACTTGACAGGTGTTTGTTTAGGAACAATTGTGGTCATGAGTATTCGATCTATACATACTGATGCGACCACAGCTGTCATGCAGGTGGCACAAGGTGAAAGCATAACAGCCAGAAGTATGATATTTTAGTCGGGTCGGTGTGTCCAGACTGGAATGAGGATAGCCCGTACGCAAGGCCATCATCGTCGAAACGATAAGTCGCCTAGTCAGCAGATCCTACGACCAGTCGGTGAACATCGAAGCCCATAAAGCTATGAAAGCTAATTTCATCGTCACCGTTTGACTGAATTTCAGTGCTCTGAAAATAAGAACTCTCATCCATATACCCTAGTTGTCGAGGGCTGAATAGACAAATTTCAGAGTAAGGAACCACAGAAACCATCTGGGTATACACCTAGGTATTCAATAACTTTTCAGTTGGTCACTGACCCAGTAATACGATTTGGTAAATCTACGAGGCAGTTGCCAGTCCTTGTGGTCTAGGCCAGTACAAACACATAGCCTTTTCACAATTTGGCTAAAGGCGAAAGCCAGCCATGAAATTAGATGCTTTCTCACAAAACTTACCATAATATAACGACGAGGACAGTGGCTATGTCCGGGCATCCGGTGGATATTGAGTTGTTCTGCACGGCCCCCTAATTTATTCCAGCTTCGTTAACATAAATTACTGTTGAAACTTTTACGTCCTCTGAAAAGTGGTGCCGCGTGCTTATCCAGTTCTAATGCACTGGCTAAGAAAAATCAGACGCGGTCAAAAAGTGTCCACTGATGTTGCTGGATAGTGTACCAGCACTCTCTATACCACCTACCTTCATCATGACATTTCCTCCTGGGGCATTTGAGGACTGAAAATTGTTCCCTTTCCGGTCCTGGGTAGTTCTTTCCCTCGAACGACGGGTACTAGTTAGTGGCACCAAAACAGACTCCTAAATGTAGGCCTTTCCAAACAGGGTATCCGGATTAGGATAGCATTGTATTAGGCCTAATCAACCAGGACCACTTTCATATGATAATATGAGACTTTCAGTATGTGAAACTTGCGCCTGTGGAATATCATTCAAACATACCCACTTAAAAGTTGACTGACAATGGACTTCACGTCTAGGTCACAAGAAGTCAAAAGCGACACGGAAAATATATACGATTGTCATGTGCATCATGCTATTCAGTGTGCAATAAATGGCTGACAGAGACGCCGGAGATCAGAACCGGTTCAAAATGTCCAAAATTAGGGAAATAATCTGCAAACGTAAATGGTGCAGGCCAAGAAGCAATCGGATTAAGCTTGAAGCAATTTAAAGGAATTTAAAAGTCGGCGAAAAACAGTCTGTCCATTTTGATCATTGGGATTTAAACCTACTACGAAACTTATCAACATAGAGGAAAGGGGCCGAAAAAACAGGATATAAGCGCCCTCATGTGATCGGAAGCAACGAGCAAAATCCTACCAGTGCTTCTTGGTTAGACATCAGCGTGAAATAGACGCATTTGCTTGAGTCATCACTCGGAATTTCCAATACATTATCTCTGGCAGCCACTCTGTTTGCTAAGATATGATCAAAATGTGTGGTTAACTTGATGAACGGTCACCGAAAATGGTGACCGTTCAGTCCAGTAAGGCAGCGATAAATCCACGCTTCTGTATGAGGTAACCTGTTTTTTCACCTAAATTTCACGTCTCTCCCCATTTTTACGAAGAAAACGGAGTAGTCTCTGAAGCAGGGAGGAACATGCTTATCATTAGAATGGCAAAAAACAGTAAGTGTGGAATGGTGGTCACTTTAGACAGGTACGATTTACACCTTTGAAAATTTATCGGCCGTGCAGTGAACGCACTATTTTTCTTAGTCTAGCTATAAACTACTGCATCTCTCATTAATGTCAATCCAGCTGCTTGCAAGCACCATTCAATCCGTTGCTTGCATAGTGCAGATAACAAAAGATGTTTCCACACAACAATCATTCTTTTCAATTCAACCGTATTGTGTTCGTCCGTGCATTGTAAGATGCTTTGGTTTTCTCTGTTCACCTAATTTATTGAACATCTCACAGATGCTAATAAGATTACCAGCCTGTCATTCATTCTGATACGTTCGGTGGTTGTTCACAGTTAGAAGTACTTTTATCCTCCTGATTCAAAAGCGGTAATCACTTCCACTGACTGCGTAAGTTCGATGACAACTGTGAAGCGATTCGTATGAGGTAACTCGGCACAGTTGCCTTTTAAAGTGCAGTGTTTGGTAGTAGGTTGGTTTCGACTGAAAATAAAATATTGAAGGATTCGGTAGTGCGAAAATGCATAACTCAAAGTGACGGCCTGCTCGTATTAGGCAACTCCAAGGTGGCTGTGGACTAAATATCCCTTCACTGTGCATTGCGCACACAATAGCCCAAGCTACGAGTTTAGATTTTCTTCAAAATTCTGCACCCTGCTGGTGGACTCAGCTGACTTTATGGGTAAAAGGTGTAGTAAAGCAGCCTAATCAACTTCTCAACTTCACTTGTTTGGATGCATTTGGTCCACTTTTGTTCTGTCTGTATAACACTCCGAAGGGATGCATGTTCACCCACGATACCTAACTGTGGTGCTTTTTTGCAATGCCATGATAGTACCTCATATCCCAACAACCCCTTTGGAACTTCATAGTTGTGTTGTTGGACGAGAACCAGAGATTTTTTGGTCATCCGTGAGACGATGCTAACCTAAGCTTAGTAACCGAGGACATGCACATTCTCCTGTTGCGAGCAACCGCTTCGTCAGCATTTTTTTGTGGAAAATATACGGATCTCCGTGTCTTCCGGATAGCAGATACGCCTACTTGCGTATGAGCACAAGTCGAAGTTTTCTGTCGGCAATTTACAACTGGGTTCAGCCAATTTGTTCAGTTCAGAATGAGAAAAGGAATTCTAAACTGATCCGATTTTGTGTTCCCATTGTTTCTTCTCGTCAGATTTGTCACAATGCTTCTTCTAATCATTGGGACTGTTTGGAATTTCGGCATGGCAAATGTGAACTCTGAATTCAAAAAATGAGCTGTAATTGCGCATTCTTCAGTGAACAATCATAATGTCGTGTAGTTACGTGCATTACATGTTTTCTTAAACACGGTTACTTTCGAACCTCTTAAGCAGATCGCATGGAATGTTTTGGTATTTTTTCGGCACCGCTGGGGGAACTATCCGATCCACTGTTGAGTTGAGCATATTCTAAAGACATTTCGCCTGAGGGTTCACGGAAAACTTGAACGGGTCTGGAAGTCGTGCTACCGGGCCGCAAATTCCTAACTAACAATACCGCTTTCTTGCATACTTTGTGACTATAGTTAGGGGTATTCTGAGAAATAATGTTGCCACAGCTCTAAGTTAACAATATCGATGCATTATCCCTTACTCGTGGTGAAGATGATTGTGACTGCACAGAAAGCCAAAATTCACCCAATGCTGACAGGTTAGTGGCTTTCATTATTGGTGGGCACAATAAGCGTAGCCCTTGTAGCGTAAGCCAGTAAAATGCGTTCTTTTGCCTGCTTTTTGTTGCTGTCAAAATATGATAGAAATCGCACGCTTTGTACGTCCCCGAAAGCGAAAGCGAAAGCGATTGAAAAGTCAACCTCTGGCGATTAGTATATTCTCGTTTTGCTAGTGAACTGGGTATCAGAAAACCAGTATTTCAAGTCTGGTTCCTGTGTTTCCTCATTCCGCACCACTTTATCCTGGAAAATACATTTATGAAGAGGGAAGTGGTAACCATCGAAGTCGCGCTTATCACGTAAAATAAACAAGCAATACTCCGAATGACATTTCACATCTGAAGTCCGTTAAACAGTTGTATCACATACCCAGAAATAAAAAACGTGTGTAGTAGTTCAGAACAATTAAAAACAAAAAGTCTTACAGCTTGCAGCAATTTCGTCGAATATAACCTCAATTTTCGCACCAGTGAGGCATCCATATGATTGACGAAAATGCTTGGACAGTCTATTAACAAATCTACCGTTTTTTGGGTCACTAGAGAAGTTCAAATTACGGCTAATTGGATTTTTCAGCATGATGTGCAGGTAACTTTGTGATTGAAAATTTTCAGATCTTTTCTCTACATGAATTTACAACGTACATTTTACTTATCAAGGATGCACAGGCTAGGCTAGGATTGTAAAAGTCGCGAAGGGGTGTTTATTTGGGACGTTGACAGTCTTCAACCGTTGATTTGTCGCTTAGGTGCGGAACAAGTCGCATGAGAGGCTTACATACATACACACATCATGGAACAGCCTCGTCGTGGCTCAGCTGATGCGCCGCTTGTCTGGTACAGGAGAATTCATAAGTATGATTTCTACGGTCGGCGCATGTCTTGTCCTCGTGTGTTATGCGTGACGAAAAACACTATATTATACAGGTGCGTCAGCTAAGTGCAATTTCTTTTAGGCTACAGAGCAAGACGGATGGCTCGTTTTCACATCAACTTTCTTTTCAAATTTAGGGAACATGCATCATTTAAGCCCCGCGCAACCTATCCATAATCTCTGGAGGGTTTCTGCAAACTCGCGACATCTCATTATGTTGGAGATCTCTAGATACTGTATCTTCGACCATATAGCCCACTGGGTTTCTTTGGAAAACCCCTAATCCTACTATCTGCTTTCTCACTCCTTCTACTAGTACACAATGGTAGTTTCTAGAAATTCAGCAGCGAGTCCACCATTCTAATGTTGGTATCCGTGGGCTCTAAATGATCGCCCATGGAGGCCATTGATTATCAGGCGCTGTGCTCACGCTAGCGGATATCTGCGTAAAACGAAAGGAGGCATGAGTTAACTGACTGTGTTTCAGTGACGCTTAGTGTAAATGAAATAAAACCAGCGTTAGTAAACGCGAAGCCGAAGGTACACCGACGATCAAGTTCCACTCCCGGTGTAACACGTGGCCTGTTTTGGTTTGAAATGAGGGCAACGAGTGTCAGTCCGGGTCGGAGCAAAAAAATTTTCTCCAAAATTTTATATTTTGATGAAAATCCTCATGTGGTTTCAGTCACTGGGTACTCCACACACCTATTCAGCCGATCAGTCAGTTTATGGATTTACCAGGTCTGGCATTCGAGAGCACTCACTACTGCTCCAGGTAGAAGGTGACGCCGTTGACCAGAAAAGTGAGACAGCATATTTTCATTTTGTTATTAGGCAGATTGAAGAGGAAGTCCTCTGCAGCGGGAACCTTTATAGCTCCCACTTGTCTATACTGATAGCTTCTGGTCGGTCGCATCAGATACTTTATATTGCGACCATTCATGTAGCAACAGTTAAAGAAACAGTTTCCTCATTTAATAGCTTTAGAGTTGCTTTTCAAAACCAACAGACTGGCCGTCACTGTTATTGCAGAATACATAATAATTCATGGACGCGCCAGATTATGAAACCCCGTACGAAATCCCCCTAAATGGAGGGGTCATCTCCCAACAGTCACCCCCCGACAGTCAATCCACTTGAATTTACAATTATGTTACACTAAATCGTCTCACATTATAAACACTTCCCGACCCCACAAAGTCTCGTTTATTGAATCCAGGCATTCAAGCCCTCCTACTTGTGAAATACCACCTACCACTGGGCGTTTGCTTTCTCTGTACATGTTGTCGGCTTATTACGCCACTAACGTTCTTCCCCTCAGTTGTTTTTGCATCCAAAAAAGACAACTAGGTGATGGACAAGCCTGTTGAGAACAGTGAAGGATAAAGATCGGTGCTTAAGTCCGATCTATATATACGCATCTGCATGTCAAATTGGTTTCGACGGGAGGCTCACCTGGAACCCAGCTGAATCTCTCTTTTATGGCGTTCTTAAGCAACTGAATGTGCTGCACCAGGCCGCCTCATATCTCAGCTGGTACGATATTCGAGATATCACCATCCATTTTATGGACATAATACACTTATGAGTTATAAGATTGTAAGTCGCAACCCGTAGTCGAATGCAACTTAGAAGAATTTGGACGAATTTGTTAAATAAACCTTTTACATTTCGTCAAAATGTCAGCTCTAGGTGTAGCCCACAATTGTCGCATTTTATGTTCCTTTTAAAAGTTCATTTATCCCTACTTGTCTCACTTTCAGCTGAATGGATTTTGCCCACTATACTGTGGCACCACACAAACCTCTCACCTCAACAATTCTATCATGCCAGATGGCTCCCATATCACTAAAATAGTCAACCGTCTTTCCGTGTACTTCTGTCCGTCACAAGGTCCACTTCACGTCACCATGCTTTGGTCGACCGACCAACCGACCGACCGACCGACCGACCGACCGAGTACTGATTTTCTTACTGGACCTTGTATGCCATTATCCCTAGACATTTCTCTTCACACCCCTTGGTGTGGTGATGGGCGATCATACGCATGGATTCAGACCACTGAGCTGGAAAGCGGACTTCCGCGGCAACTGTTTGAAGTGGGCTTTTTCTCGTGTCAAGTTCGATTTTTGTCTCCTGCTAGGTTTGCTCAAGCACAAATATCCTAGTCATTCATTCGCCTTCACGTGCGAACGCAAGTCTTAAAAAAATCCACTTTGGTGGTCACGCGTTTCACACAGTTCACTCAAAGGTTCCATTAAATTCACAAACGTACACTGCACGAGTTTGCAAGCGCCTCATGCGTTCTTGCTATTCCGATCTGTTTTATATTAATTAAAGAACAACTGTTTTGCGAGTTTCATCCAGACGGTAAGCATTCTCTTCTGGATACACCACTTTATTGAAAAAATGTGTTTTGGTGGTTTTCATTTGGGGTATCTTGGATAGACAACGTTATATCCCATCGGAGGCGAAAGAGTCGTTCAGTATTTCTCCATTAAGAAACCGGAACAACAAGGTAGTTCGTAGTTCAGCCTAGTTAGAATAGCATCATCAGTTTCTGAGAAGTTGTTGATACTCGAATTCCCTGTACAATGAGTGTCTAAGACTGGCGCTTTTCCCGTGCTGAAGTTTCTTCTTTCAGGGGCTAAGATAATCGGGTTTCTAAGTCACAACCCCGAAATTCTGAGTTCTACTGTGTTTGCCACCTTTGACCCGGACGTTATGCGCGTTGTGTATAGTGCTTAGCAATTACATCATTCTCTTCACTTCTGACACAGTCAGCGACAAAAAGCCACAAGATTTTCTGCTCCATAATATTCTTGTGGTCATGGTGGTCACACAAGAAAGGTGGTGACTGCACTATCAGTCAGGGGAAGGCTTCACTAAATTGTGACTAGAAAGGCAATTTATTCCTCTGATGGATCTCTACTGGAGGAATCGACGTAGTAAAATTGTAAGTTTGTAGGCGATCAGACGTTTGTGGCATGCTAGCACATTTATTCTTTCAATTATAGGGCTTTATGTGAACTGATATATGTCCACAGGAAGAATTGGTGCCTTACGCCGTGGCTGCCATCAGTGTCGATGATATCACGATGATGATAGTATCCCGCCTAACCGTCGCTGACTTCCGCAGCCATTGTAACCTCAGATTGACAGTGATCTTAAACACCAAAAGGACTTCATGAATCAGAACACAAGCGAGTCCTGCTGACTCCATTCGTTCTGTCCACCACAGTCTAACGGGTATTTACGTATGAATGAGAGCAGGAATCCACTACAGTTGGCTAATGTTTTGCAAATCAAGAGGAGATGTTTTAGCTTCATCCACCGTCCCTTTGGGCCATGTACAGACATCTGACTGGGCGTCTCCGGAAGTTGGGACACAATGCACACGTTCATGTGCTCACAAATGTACGCTACAGAGAAAGAAACAACCAATTTCGTACTTTATCTCAAACCCTTGTCTGCTTTAAGATGGCCGTGCACTAGCAAACGACCAGATGATCACGTTCTTAATCCTTATCGAACTAGGGGAAACCTAGTGAAAATGTGTTCAACCTGGTTACCCGACCAGTGGGTGCACACAAGCTATTTTGTCCCGGTTTGTTGACTTGGTAGAGAATGGAGCATCTACAGTCCAAGAGCTAAATAACGGAATCTTCCACATTTGTTGATCAGGATGCTTCGTTTTAATTGATGGGTATACAGTCAATTACTTGGCAGTATCCGATGAATAAACCAGTCAGACTGTGAATATGCTTCTTAATTAGCTTCAGTAGTCGCTTTGCTACAGCCCTACACTCTATCATTCGGCCGGTAACCAAAATACACTCAACTTTATTTCGTATCTGACGTTTGCCTTTTAACAGAGTGGATCTGAGATCCATACGGTGAATACTGAGAAACCTGCTGTTCGATTCAGTGTAAGAGTCTACTGTGCTGTCAAGTCCTCAGGATTGTACTCCATTTTACTCAACTTGGTGCACTGCCACCATTGTGGATGAGTTTAACAAGGTGTTGGTGAATCCGGTTAGCCGTCAGTCCGATTAAACACGCAACACGAAGCGCTTCATATCTCAAACAAGGGATTCAGAGCCGGTATCTAACTTGAGGTTTGAGCAAATCACGTCCACCTCGTCAATGATGCCAGTCACAAGGACGTTCCACCAACTTACACTCACAAAGTGAGACAGGGAGGCTTTTCGAGAATCGACCAAAATCGTGATGTATAAGTCAGACATAGGTGTAGGGGTCATCACTTTGGATAACCTGAATATGCACAGAAAATCATGTCTATTCTCAGTGACATTTCGAAGTTTCATTAATAAGCCTGATGTCGAGAATCAAACCGAAACCACAGAGAAGTACTAAACTTACACCAGAAGGTATCAGCATTCCATACTAGGATATAAAATGAGACATATTCTAGCAGTATATAGGTCTCTTCTGACCTCGTCGCCCACATGAATGAAGCAAACTGAAGGTTTCGAATTTACTCATCCCAACACATTAACTAGGACACTTTTATATCGAAAACAACATTAAAAATCTGGCTAACCTCACATACGCTGAAGGTTCAACCTGTGCTTTCTGAAGAACTTTGCAGGCGACAGGCCCAACAATGATAAATTTGTTGCAATAGTGCTGGTTAAACTGAAGCTTGATGTACCAGGATCTGATACCAAGCAGTTCACCTTCACTGCCCTATTGTAGGTGAGAGTTTTTGTTGTTACTCATTGTTCATTACCATTCATCATCCCCATTTTAACTCTGGTCATATTGCCGCGGCATCAATCACAACACATTAAAGGATCTAGTTCGCTCTGAGTAGAAAATTACGGTTTTTTCATGCCTCTGGAATTTTCAGGCAAACAGCACAGCCATAGTCCAGCAGTCATAAAGCGTCGGCTGCAAACTTAGACAGTACTTGAACTTCTTTCCTTGGTGGAGTACACTACACATGAGAAGGCTGAAAACTGCTCGATAGCCCACGACCGGTTCCTCACGTCTTGGGACCCATAAGGTAGGCGCAGTTTCCGAGCCCCTGTCAAACTTATGTTCTACTTCAACACCGAATTGTACGCAGTTGGCGAATTAAACTCATTCTCAAATGAACTTGATGGTAGCAGGATACTCAACTGAATCCCAGCCTAGTCTTTCGCTGATGGTATTCTTCAAATAAACGTGCCGCACAAAGGGTGCCTTATGTTTTAGTTGGCTATATATTCGAGACATCGCGGTGCATATTTCTGACAGAGTACACTATTCATAATTTTGCTGAAAACTCTTCGGCAGCCCATGACCTTTCTCTTCCGTCTTGTACCTGATTGGTCCTCTAATTTCACAAAAGGGCTATTCAACTGGGATTTAGTTGTGTCGGCCGTTAACACCAACACGATTTGCAAGTGAGTGGAGTTTGCCGACGGCATACTGCCTTTGAATGCGTACACAGGGAATCCTTACAAGCAAGGTATGAACACTTTACCCGACATTAGCTACTCAGGAAAAAGTCTTGAAGAGGGATACACCTCTGTCTCGAATTATTCCGCGGTTGCCGAAACGGGATTGTGTAGCATTCTGTCATTCACCAACATCTTATAATACCCGATGTCTATTCGGTATCGGTAGAAGCATTCTCAGTTCGGCCAAGGCAATTAATTTGCAGTGACTCAAAGGTAGGTTGCCTTAAGAGGCCATTGGCATATTATTTTATAAGCTCCGGTATTTGTGCTCAGTTGGATAGGCTGCAGAATCTACGAGATAATCAATCAAGAGAGTACCGGAACATCTGCCCGTTTGATTGATGAAAGAGGACATTAACGAAAAATGCGGCATTCAGTAAGTGGATCATCACTGTTTCATCTTTTAACTTTTGGTCTCCTAGTGAAGCAATCTCAACTGACGGTTAGAGGTTTAAAATCGAGTACCTATGTGAAAAGCTATCGCCCCGGCCAACTTCATTATTGGATATCGGCTTTAGTAGATGCCGCTACCTAAGCACACAAAAATCTCTAAGGACGCAGAACGCAGCAGTTCCTGAAAAAGTTAAGGATCACTGAAACAAGTGGTCATTTAAACTTAACGAAAGCAGTTGAAATCCATAAGGTTTCCTGTCCCGGATAATTATTTAAAACCAACCTAATGAAGTCTTTGTTTCGCGAAATTAACCGACCAATACATGAGGACCTGATATCAGGGGCAGAGAGGTCCCTCTACGGCCAATTTTTCGTACATTATACCATTTACGTTTGGCCACTAATCGCATTATTTTTTACTTAACTATTGACACCTTGCGTCAGATACAGAGCATAGTGTAAAAGAAGTTGACGAAGACGAAGGGTAAAGTGAATTTTATGGGTTAAGATGATAGACAAGAAACACCACCAAGTAGGGAGCCGTGTGATATCCCTTAACAGCTTTAAACACAGTGTCATCATCTTTTAGGCTAGAACAGAATTTGAGTGGATTCAAGCAGGAGCATAGTACTTGTCACCATCGAGTTCTGAATGTGCTTTTTGTTTCTTCCCACGCAGCAGGTCGAATGTGACCCCTGTCTGGTAAACTTAAAGGAATTCCTCCCCGGGTATACGGTTGCATTGGTCCAAAGATGGATTTCTCAGTTGTGTTCTGAACCACGCATAACTGTTTTCTTTCTTATGCTTTGCATATTAAGGTTTATGGATTATGGTAGGTTACTGTTAATCTTTTCTCTCTACCTTGCTTGTTTCTGACAAACGTGCATTGATTGCCTAAGCCGTGGAAATTTTTTTATTAATTTCTTATTTACTGGGTTACTTTTCGGCACCCAAATATTTTTGTAGAAACTATGGAACTGGGATTCAGCTATCTTCCGTTAAAACCAAAGTCGTTTGCAAATGAGTGTATTTTGCTAACTGCATTCAGTTTGCGCCAAAGCAGGAAATAAGACAAGGGGAAGTCGAGGCCTACCTGATGGGCCCCAAGACGGCAAAAACGGCTGTGGTTGCTGAAGAGTTTTCAGCAAACTTATGAATAGTGTACTCCGTCAGGAATAAGCACCGAGATATCTCGAATGTATTGCTAACTAAAACATAATGCGGCCTCTGTGTGGCACATTCATTTGAAGAATACCATCAGCGGAAGACTAGGCTGGGATTCATTTGCGAATGAGTTTAATTTGCTAGCTGCGTGCATTCGGGGGTTGAAGTGGAACATAAGCTTGACAGGGGCTCGGACACTGCACCTACCTGATGGATCCCAAGACGTGGGCAACCAGTCGTGAGCTGTCGAATAGTTTTTAGCCACCTTTTGAGTAGTGTTCAAGAAAACTGTGCACCTTGTTACCCATGCAGATTACTACTCGGCTAAATATAAATGGCGAATGTCTTAGTAAAGTGAAGCTTCGGCCGGACTTTACGATTGATGACGAAACATTATCTACTTATTAGGATTGTGAATCTCATGAATAGAGTGCACTGCCAGCAACTACGGGCATAACTCAATGACCTTCTGACAGTTGTGAAATTGTTGCATAAGTTATCTTGGGCGCCAGATGGTGTCAGCATGACTGACTCCCAAATGTTGTCATGAGTGTATTAACCACCGTAGATGATTTCACTTCTTATGGGCGTTTGGGCTTTCACCGTAACATCTTGTCCCGAGTAAGCGCAAGTCGAACTTTGTAAGTGACCAAGACAAGGCTGATAGTTGGTAATTGCGAACGATTTCCCAACACGCTCGGATGGTACTGAAGACATAGAAGACTGAAGCCTTCCTACTAATGCATAGTTTTTCTTTTTTTTCGTTTGTTTAACTGAGACAAAGCCTGAAGTTACTGGACAAGTTTACGTCAGCCTGACTCAACATATAAGTCTCGTCGTATGACGAAACGACGGAGTCAGCTTCTTGGTTAACAAAGCAGGTATCAGAGTATTTTGGTTTCAAGCGTACTGTGAACAATATGTTGACTTCAAAACATTTCCTTCGGAACACTTCCTTCACCACAGATATACAGAGAGAAATTTATATTGACCAGTTTGTGTCATAGGGGTCCAACAGCATTGCAACGAAAATATTCGTCACACGTGCCCAAACTGGTGTTTGGGCGTTGCTGAAGCTCTAGCATTCTGTTCCCCGCTTCCCACATAGAAGGAGAAATCAGTTGGGCCTCAGTCTGTCAGCAAGATGATTCCTTCGACCAGAAAACGTGATCACACTACCTGACGAGTGCTCGGGTGCATCGTACCCATCGACGCTCTCCCTAACCGACTGTTGTAATTCAAGGCTGAAGAATATAGTTAGATGAGCGAATCGAGAGTCTGACCCACGTCACCAGTATTTAGGTAACTGTTCACACTCGAATCACAACATCCACCTAAATGGACCGTCCTCAGCCCCATTGTCTCACCAACCATCAGCATATCTACACATGTCAAGACTCACTAGTCCTGTCCACTAAATTTCGTGCTACGCCCACGAATACATTAGTTTCCCTGCAAACTCCGCTGTCAGTTTCCTGCTCTCGATACTGCCGTACTCAACTGGATGCCTTCTTTCAATCGTCTACCAACTGGTGATGTTGACGACTAGATGGCATATCAGATGCCATCGTTAACGGACTGCCCATAGTTCCTACATATTCCCACCCACTTAGTTGGTAGGTGAGTCTTGCAGTTGCGCACGCAGATAGTGATCAGCAACTGCATACATCTCGCCTCACCGAAGCGAGTTTTGTCACCTCACGTGATTTCTATCTACTTCTGAACCACTACTCACTTATTTGAGTTCAGGATGAATGCACTTTAGCTACAGGTTGTTTTTGGTTTTATCAGTTCTCATCATCGCCAATTCACGGCGGACGGTTATTACTCGTGGAAGTACTACTCCGCCATACGAAGTCCCTTTCAAGTGAACAGTTAACCATCGATTAAGAAAAGCAGCTCGAAGGAGGGCCACTTACTTGACAAAGTTATTTTTTTTTAATGAACTTTCAAAGTGAACCTGATTAGCACCGTGCTGATTTTCAGGACCTTTTAACACTGAGTATTTGAGTCGACTCACTAAGTAAACGGCTAGCATATGGCATAATTTCAAGGAGCTGGAGTTGTACAGGGGCAAAAGGAGTTTTTGGATGGTCTCAGCCCCAAGACACTTCGATTTAACTCACGCTGTGCATTGCTTATCAGCTAGTTGCTTCTTCCCTTTTCACTGGGACCATCGATGGAACACTTTGGATGAAGCTGAGAGATGTGGGTAATTCACAATTCATATCTCAGCAGGCGGAGCTCGAAAGTCACCATATGTTATATTACGATATAACCATGGATATTATCCCACTCAGCAATTTGTGAGCTTCTACACTTTGCTTGTTTCGTCTACTCACCCAATTTGAACTTCACATCTTTTGTCTTTTAATCCCAAACCGTTCTTGCGAAAGTGCTTCGCCCACTGAGATATTCTCCAATATTTGGCTTATGTCCATCGGGACAAGAAAATCCTTTTAACCTTTTTTTCTTTTCCAGAATTTCGACCGTACTCCTTCTTGATGGAACGCTACAATTTACTCCCCGTTTTTTCAAACTTGAAAAGGGTTGGTCTTCCGGCTTGTCTGATCCATAGCTTTAGATTGCAGAATAGTTCAGACGGGCTTTCGCAAACACCCTACTGCATCCAGACGCTGGGACTAGGTACAAAATCACAACATCTACAGGGGGACAATCGAAAAATTGTTATATTACCAGAATATCCATGAAATATCGATAGTCGTGCCGAATGTCGTTCCTTTTGGCGTACAGCAAGAGCAATCAGTTCTAGCTTTGGAACTGTTGAACTTCACTTATCTACAAAACACGAGAAACTCGGAATCTGCGAAATATGTCTCTGTAAACTGCCAACATTCTCTCTTGTCGACTTACCCTTTGGCTTCTATCTAGTTATCATTCAGCTGTCTAACACGGTTGCTGCTCTTCATCCTTATTCTTTTTTAATACTTGAATTCTATAATGAAAACGGCGATTTTCTTCTGGCATGCTTCTCACATGTATAGTCACCTACCCTAAATATCACCGTTCGGGGATACATAGGATTACTGAACGCAGCTAAACTTCCAACTTAGAAAAGTTACGTTCTGCCAGACCCATTTTCTTACTAATCAGTAACTTTTGTGCGAGTTCCAATTTTCTTCATGTATTCTTCATATCACCGTTCTCACCAGATAAATGGAACATCGAAATTTATGGGAACATCGAAATTTATGGGAACATCAAAAACTATCGAAAATTATTCCAAAACCGAGTCCAATAACTTAAAGTCTGGTTATAGAGGCCGACGCACTTAGTATGCAGTGACTTCAATACACATAGCAGTATACACAGCATTCAAGACACGTTTATCGTTTGCCCAGACTCCTTGTTCAATTACTGAGGTGATGCCTTGTGAAGAAGTTGAGACTAGATGTAAACCACATTGCAAGCACACATGTAAGTGAGAAGAACAATACAGGTAGTGTCCAAGGGACTCAGAATTTGATGCCGTATTTCTATCAAAATAATCCATCTGAATGATTAGGGGTTCACTGATTTATCCGGTATACCTTTGGCAGGTTTTGTGAAATAAGGTGTAATACAGATGTAATACAGATGTAATCCAACGTTTTCGACTGTAATCCGAGGAGGACCTGAACCAAGCTTGTCTGGGATCCAGTACTGTAAGTCAGGATACTGGTGTTCCAGCTGATTCTTAAATTTGATGATTCGGTCTGAAGCTTGACGTGTTAGGTAGCAGTATTTGCTAAGAAATCCAACGGGTGATTTGTCTTACAGTTTCATCTGCAAGTCCCTTCCTCACCAATGCCTGATATGGGGACTATTTTGCAAGACGGTATCGTATGCCAGCCGCCAATTAGATGGTGGACATACTGAGAAAACTAATTAAAATTCTCCTCTGATGTGACTTTTTCCCTGTTTTTCATGACTTCGCCTGTTTGAGCCTGAATTACATAGACCATTTTTTTCAAACCAGTAGGATGACTACAAAATCCAAGCTCAACACAGGGCGCAGTTGCTAAGTTTTTTCCGCTATTACAGTATTGGGAATTATTTCAGTTTTGTAAGGCATGAAAACATTTGGATAACATCTCCTAAACCCCTCGGTAACTGACTGTTATTTTGGAGGAGCGGGAGGAATTAAGGATGAAAACATGGAAGCGTTTATTGTTTCAGAAAGATCTAGAAGACAATCGGTCGATTTTCCAAGTTTTCCTAAAACGATGACTTCTCGTTTGAGTCCAAGCACTTCCTACCTAATTAGAAACTTTCACTTCCCCACACTCCATACTCAATTTTGTCTCACTTCACACCCCATGAGCTCGACCGCTTTGCCTCTTATTGTCTGACCTCTATGTATGATGGGCCGACTCACTCCAGACCACACGAGTACTGAGTTTTCGTGCGAACTTTATCGACTGCGACAGAGGTGATGTAAAAATTCTATTTTGTTCTCTGCATGCTCCTGTCTACCCGGTTTCCCGCCTACCCGTCACCGGATATTAAGCGTTGTGAATGGGGGCTAATTTGCATTTCTACCCCTACCTGGAATTCATGAGCATTCCATTTACGTTCGAAATTTCTAGCCTGCATACGTGCCCATTCCGGTGATTCATGTGGTCGAACGATCAATCACCCAGTCAATCAATCACTACTCATTGTGTAAGGTTACGTTTGACAGGTCTTTCAACCTGTGGTTCAGGGAACGACGAGAAGCATTTCAGCGTATCGGCCTTTGGGCAAGTTGAAAGTCTTGATCAATATGACGAAAAAATAGGAGACGGACAGCACGGGTCGGCCTTTGATCATGTCTCCAACATCCCATTTCTTTCCTGGTGGCCCACATGTGTATTCAAATACACACAACTACCACTGCTACTGAAACCTATTGCTCGATAAGTCGCGTTCCAAAAGTATTTCACAAAATGAAATGAACGCATCACCAATTCAGTGAAACTATGTGGAAGTGAGTGGGAAGTTGCGCAGAACCATTCGGAATCTATAGCATACCATTGATTATATCCTGAGAAGACAACCTAACAAAGCTTCATATTGTAACCACTGATTATTTATCCAGCTAAGCAATTAGTTCAGTGAATTCCAGGTATTTCAGTTCATGAAAAATAAATCGGAACAATGGCCATATTTGAAACGTATATTCAACCTTCTGCAAAGCACTCATCTTTGAAGTCCTTTTAAGGTGCAAAAAGGGGTTTCGAATGATACAGCCGACGGTCATTCGTGCTGAAACTGTATGTGGTAGTCTTGTTTCCACCAAACTAGATTGAGATTATTCGTAATGCACTACTCATAAGGTTGCTGAAAATTCTTCGACAATCCACGACCGTTTTCGCCCTTCTTGGGGCTCATCAGGTAGGCGCAGTCCCCGAGTTTCCGTCAACCTTATGTTCTACTTGAAACCAAATTGCACGGAAGTATCGAAATACACGCATTTGCAAGCAAATCTGGTTTTGCGAGAGACTCATCTGGAACGCAGCTGAATCTCTCGTTTGTGATGTTTCCAGGCGTTGACGCACCATCGCCAAATAGACATACAGAACAAGAATAACGGAATTGACATGCAAATGAGTGTATTTCGCTAATTTCGTGCAATTTGGGTTCAACTATAACACAAGGTTGACGGAAATTCGGGGACTGCGCCTACCTGATGAGCCCCAAGAAGGGCGAAACCGGTCGTGGGCTGTCGAAGAATTTTCAGCAACCTTATGAGTAGTGCATTACAGCTTTCCAATGTGTCGCGATATCTTGAATATCGTAGCAACTGAAACATGAGGCGGCCTGGTGCAGCACATTCAGTTGCCTGGAAAAATCACAAACGAAAGATTCAGCTGGGTTCCAGATGAGTCTCTCGCAAAACCAAATTTGTTTGCAAATGAGTGTATTTCGCCAGCTTCAGATTAGTTATGAATGTTCTGACGCTGGGGTGTCGTCGCACCAAACTGATCTAAACGGTTAGTGGACCATCTTTGAGAACCAATCTTGTTAGCATTCGCATTCATCACCAAATTCTTAAAAGGCACAATTTTACGACACATACAGGAATGGAAAGATGAAGGCCATACATGTTCCGAGTCACTTTGATCTTTCGTTGACACCTCAAGCCCTTATTTTATGGTATGTTCTTCATGTGACCCTAATTCCAAATCCTAGATACCGGGCTGAACGGAGTGAGGATATTAGCCAAAAAAACAGACAATGTTGCAAAATATCTTTCGAACGTCATTCACTAGCATGTCTTCGAATGGGCAGACGTCTGAGCCTTTATGATGTCGTTTATCATGGTGTGAACAAATCTGTTTGAGCGAGGCGAAAAACAAGAAAATCCATGAACAGTGGGGTGTATCAAGTCAGTACGCCTGGTAGAAACAAACGGTGCCGTGCCCTTAGGTTTCAGTGCACTTGTGCACCATATACTAATTTTTTTAAACAGAGGGAAAAATTTTCCTGAGGGTATCTCTAAATAACGGGGATTTTTCCGCCTTGGCAGTGGAAGGCAGATCTGTGTTACATTCGCGATGGAAATGAAGGTCGAAGATTCAGTTGGACACAAATAACCGTAAGGACTTGGTGTTTTGGAGTTAGTCGACTGTCTTGGTACCTAATAAACTTGGTGAAATTTAACATTAGATTCTTGGTCACAGTCTAATTGTCTACGTAGATTCAGAAGACCTTGAAAAAATTTTGTCTGAGGTATCGGCCCACCAAGTTCAGTTGTAAGTGGTTGAAGTGTGTTTTTAATTCAGCCATGTTGTTTCTTAAAACAGAGGTTGCTTCCAGGCGTTCCCGATTAGACTTCCCGAGCATGAGCCTACTTTCGAGAGAAAAGCACATTTGGCAGGTTTCTCCAGTGATCATCTGTAAGCACTAGATAGCTTGTAGGGTTTAAACGGTTTCCGCGCATAACATGCACTTTTGTTAAGCAGGGTCGAAAGGAGTAAACACGACTGAACGGTACGAATTACGTTAAGCTATTACCAAGCATGATCACCGTATATTCCCCGAAACCTGCATCTCAAGTATCAGTATTATTGGGTGGGTAAATAAATGCACAGAGGGATCCTTGTCATCCCCCAGTTTGTAGCTCGGGCTGTTGAGCTTTCGGTTTTTGACTGCAGTGCGCCACTCACCAATTTTAACGAGACCTTATGCTCAATGTTCTCAAACTGATTATGAAGTGTAATGAATCCTTTCTACACGAATTCCATCATCGCACAATAGAATACACAGGAGATGGCGGGATAAATTTAGGTAAGGTGTCGGATCACTTCGTAGTTGCTAAACATGGTTATCTTGTGCTGAATGGATCTACTGAATGAATGAGTAGTGCCAATATGAACCATACAGGTACACAGGAATTGAAGCTGCCTGAGTACACCTGTGGACTGTCTACACAACCCCAGTAACGTAGGACGGCTCCGCTGATTCACCAAAGTATTATTCTGCCACGCTATCTGAAGCTTCATCCACCCTTGGTTAACTGCGCTACGCCGGCCTAAAACCTCACGGGTATGAAAAACGGTTTGGTTTTCCAAGGGACCATATCTCATCACCAACATCCACACACCTTTTTCTAAACCATGCGTAACGCCACACAAATCTCAGCATTGACTATCTGGCAAGTCAACGTCACCCATGGGCATATCGTCAGCCTTTAACCCATCTCTATTAGGGAAATCTCTGTCAAGTCAAACAAGCACTCGAGATCGCTATTCAGTCTTTGTGTGTGTGTGGATCAATTAGCATGGCGCCGAATTATCTCCTGCTTCAACTTGCCAATTTTAATTAAATCAATTAGAAGCGTGTTTTGTTTACCAAATGCTGCTGCCATATTCGATAACTGTGAAAATGCAGTTGGCGTGTCTTCTAATTTACAGTGAAATCCTCCCAAGAATCTTGGTGAAAAGGGAGGTTGACTTTTAGAGGAGAGTCAGATGAAGGCTGTACTAAGCCTGGCAAAGTACGTAGAGTGATATGCATAAGCGCATATGCATAAGCGCATAAGTGTGTTCGGGACTTAGTACCGCGTGGTTATTTAATACGGACGTGACCGTCACACCTCCAGCAATCAAACGGTCACCTCTAAGTTGACCGCACACCGGCGGGTAGGGGTCACCCACTGTTTAATCTGAACTTTGTGATTCCTGATATTTTGTCCCTGATGCGTGTCACTCGCGGTGATTGAAACGGTGATTTATAAGGATTATACTCAAAGTCTAGTGGCAACAAACTACTCACAAGGTGGCTTAAACCTCTTCAACAGCCTACAACCTGTTTCGTTCTCCTTGGGACTCATCAGGTTGGCGCATTCCTCGAGTCTCCGTCAACCTTCTGTTCTACTTGCACCCAAATTGGACAGAGTTTTACAAATACTCTCATATGCACACAAATTTGGTTTTGATAGGAGACTCAACTGAATTAAAAGCTTATGTGTAATTTATTATTGTCTACTTCAAGTAGAACGTAAGTTTTGGGAAAACTTGCGGACTACGCCTACCAGCTGAGCCCCAAGAAGGGCGAAACCAGTAGTGGGCTGTCAAAGAGTTTTCAGAAACCTTATGAGTAGCGTACTGCATCACCCAACCAGCTTTTGGAACTATCCTGAATCAGTGACTGATTGTGCAGGTCCGAACCAGGGTGCCTTGCTGCTATTGTTGCGAAGCATCTTTCGTAAACAGGATAATTCTACAAAAATACTGTTGAACTACGAATTGGGAAAAACGTAAGTCGGGAGCAGTTTGGCGGTTACTGTGAGGACACGAAACTATGGAATGGTCTTTTTAATTACCACCAGGTGTGTGTATAAATGTAGACAAGTGGAACACAAACTACTGAGTTCTGTTACACGTATACAATTCCAGGATATATTCCAGGCAGTTATTTAGATCTCCGCGGAAAATCACACCGCGATTAACATAGTTTTCCAAGCACAGTTCTAACTTTCCCAGTGAGTAATAAAGCAAGTAAAATACAACTGTAAGAAGCACTCAGCTGGCCCACAGTTGGACTCTGGAACGGAGACAGAGAATTTCGACACTCTTGCTTAATACTCGGTGCTTGTTTGGCCGTTGGTGCGCCTGCTAAGCTGGATAGGTTTTCTGAACATCGTTCATTAGAAAATCTACTGGTGAAGAGACATTTGCAGCGCTGCACACAACACACCAAAAGCTAATTTTGCAACCTGAACTTTTAGCCCAAATCCCTTAATTTGACAGTTTTGCTAAGAAGACACTCTAAGTTCGCTTTGGGCTCCCAAAAACTTTGTGTGAACTACTATAAGTTGGGTTGTAAAGCTATGTTACGCTAAGTATAACAGCACCAACTACCCAATTTATCCTTTGTCAATCTTCGATTCGGAGAGATGCGAAATTCAAACTGAACAAATTGAATCTATGCATATGAAGTAAAAACTTTGAGGGCAACGTAAAGGCAACTCAGTGACTTCTTTATATCACTTGTTTCGCATGGGGTAAGCATTCTTATTACAAGTTTTCGTAAGGAGAATCACAAATAAGTGTATCCAAAACCACGCAAATTTTCCGAATGTATTGAACAGTCAGTTGACAAGTTACGAAGAGTAATTGTTGAAAACAATTAAGCGAATGCTATGACGTAGTCCTAGATGCAAACAGTTCTTGAGTAGCATATTTCCCTTCACCCAACTGTCACGGTGACCTTAGGGATAGCCTATAATGGGATGGGTGGGATGACTTCCTAAGCCTGCTCATTCTATCACCCGGATAACAGTGTTTTCATCGAAATTAAGGCACTGGCCGGAATACGCTCACAGGCCATGAATCTTATCTGAGAATGACTGTAATAGCATGTCTTCTACTCTGCGTAATTGTCCCAACTTGGTGTGCTACCCATTGATCAAACAACCATTGCGTTGGTATTCGGTGTTGTCTTTGATTCGCTTATACGCAACTTTGGTTTTTCGGCTATATCCAGAGATTCCAAGGATGCAAGTCAAACATTCCATTGCTGCCAGATACATGGACGTTGCTGAGTTACGTATGATTGTTGAAAGTATCACTGACCAACAGATGCACCAGAATACCAGTAGGATTTTCGGTTGCAGTAAGACCATTTTCTGTGTTTGTCGCCATTCTTGTTGTAAACTGACAACCAGATGAATCAAGACCCTCTGCACGCTTCTAGGAATAATTATTTTGGGCTGAAGGTTTGCGCAGCACTTGGAAATGCATAAACGGAGTCTAGAATCCCACTCACACGGTTGTTTCAACAACACCACTATTAGCAAGTTATGTCAGGGAACAAGGATTCAAGTAAAACACACGGTTGACGAAAACTCGGTGACTGCGTCTACCTGATAAGCTTCGATAAGGGTGAAACCGGTCGTGGGCTGTTGAAGAGTTTTCAGTAACCTTGTGAAAAAGGTGAGACTTAGTTTATATCGAGGCTTATCACCACAATACTGAACGTCTTTTGAAGCCACCAAGTGTTCTTTTTGTGGAAGAATGCTCTGAGGACCGATGAATTAAAATTTGTGCATGATGAGCCTAAGTGGATGGGATTTCATTGCCATCCTGCTCTTTTTCGGATTGAAATTCATTGTCGAACACTTCAAGCGAGTGTTACGGTCGTATTCACCCCAGATTTCGAGTGAAATTGTCATCGATAGCTGGTTAGCTGTACTTCACTTCAGCAAAACAATCTGGTATCACCTAGTTTATTTGCTTTCAAATATCTGTTCTGTGATCGAGAGTACAGATCGTGACTCACCTCACGCACAAACGAAGTCAGCAATGGCACTCATTTAATCTGCTTTTTCGATAAAAAAATACGGCAATGAGATCCTGGCTCTAAGTATTTGAGACTACTTTGGGCTGATTAGGCATCTTTAGTGCTCCATGTTGGTCACACGCTGCAGCAATAAATTGTAGCTCAATGTATGAATCTTTAAATTCGAACGGCATAACATTTGTGAAAGAGTTTGAAAATGAGTGGATACTTAGGGCAAACTTTCTCTTCCCAGAGTCGATGTTGTCGATTGATCGACAAAGCGTCAGCTTTATGGGTGATTTCGGTAGAGATCTAGTCAGGCTTGTGGGATCAATGAACACGACATTAGTAGGTTTGGTTCCACTTTTAGTCGAGGTTACTGCAAAGGAAGCCTTGTTTTTGTCAAGAAACACAGTCTTTCTACGACTCCGCAAGGAAGTTTCTTGCGTGAATGCTCTTAAACAAATTTCCGATTGTCTGAGGAGGCCAAAATGACTGCACAAATTTACCTTGTGGTGTTTGAAGCTATGCTGGTGGAGGGGGGATCCCCCATAAACGCGAAATATGTGAAAGAAAAAGCTCAAACAAAACTTAAAAACTAAAATTTCTAAAGCAGCCACTAAACTATCCAGTGCAATCAGAAGTTATTGGCAAGCCATCCTTGTCATACTGAAAACGTTTGCTGGGAAGCTAAAAAACAAAGCCTTACTCCACGATTATCACACGCTTTCCCATCTAAACGTTTATTCACATCCGTTAGGTTATCCAGTCCTCAGACTTTTCACAAGACAGTCATTCAAACAATCTTCATCCGCTCTGATGCAGATAATATATCTCGTGGAGCATGGCACTGGACGAATCTCAGCTACTACAGAAGCTTCAACAAAATTCAGCTTTCAGGAAAATTGGTTAACAGGCCCGCTATATCTACTGCTCCGTCTAGTCCCTTACTACCCCCCGAACAACATCTGATTATAGCTTTGAATGCTTCTACTTACAGTACAATGTGCTAATAACTAATTCTCCTCCATGGCCCAGCTGGTTATGAACGTAGGTTAATGGTCTTCTTCAACACATGCTGTGGTACCCTGGTTACAATATGTTTCTGGTTCTCCCCCGTCTACCACCCATTGTTTTTCCACCAGCGATGAGCTGGTAAAAAAGTTTGCCCTATTTAGATCAACGACTCATTGTCTTTACGTACTCAAAACATCAGTGTAATTATACATGCACACGTGTGCAAACAGCGTGCTGCAGAGTGAGGACATTAGCCGCCCTTATCAGCAAAGCGGATCTCTGGGTGCAGGAGGCGACACACTCTATTCAGTACAACGTGAATTCTTGGTGGCTTTTTTTCCTCAGCTCAGCTAACTCACCTGGACAGATGGCTGAAAAGTTTGAGAGAAATCAAACACTAAGCTGTGCCAGCAAAGCACTGTGGCTTGTTTACCACAGTCAAATGAGGTTCTAGCTGCATTCATCACTACCAGGACAAATCATCGCCTGCGGGATACTAATAATACATGACCCTTACGAACCTGTTTTTCAAAGCCTCTTGGTAGCTGGTAGATCACTGATATAGGACTGTTAAAAAAATCAGTCAGCTTCAAGAGGCACATCTAAAGGCTGTTCATTTCATTTCCTGTTCCATCATAGTTGTCAATAGAGTTGAGTCACCAGAGTTTTGTTTTATTCGTGTATACTATAGATCATCAAAACCTTTACGTGAATGGCTGAAAATTTGAACTTGGAATAATTTGTCCAAAGCACTTAACGGAGGCAGCCCATTCTGATCAGGATCAAATATTTGCTGATTGGTACCGCTGCGCATAGAGATGGACTGTTATCCATGTTCCTACAACGTGTGAATTCACACAGGTCGCAAACTATATAAAGAATGCTCAGGTCACCCAAACACTTGCTGCATTCAAAACAGGACTTAGGTCTAACTCTGTAGAACCTTTCAGGCAACACTGAAGTTCAGGTCTTAAGCACAGACAGATCTCGTGCTGCTATTTTACAAAATGTACGCCTTCTACACAGTGGTGCAGCAAACTCAATATCGTGAAATTAACTAAATCATTTTTGCTTCTTAAGGTGAACGAAATTAGCAGGCATATGTCGGTCGTTGAAATCTAGCTCCAAGGTGAATTTCTGTGTGCAGTGGAAAAACTGACCATGACAGTGTTTTTCGACCTCAGTTTGGACAAAAAGAATGGCCAGTTTTGTGCGGTTAAAAACAGCTGCATACACTGTAAAGATCAAATTTCCCCTCAGAGCTTATCTGTCACCAGTTTCCCTATCTGTCGCCTGTGACAAAAAATAAGTGGGTTCTTTCTTAACGGACAATCTCCGTACTTTTGACGACGCGGGTCGATAACAAAGGGGAAACTAACCTAATTGTAAAACCAACAGTTCGAATCTTTCCCACAGTGTGCAATGCTGGGAGATTTTTGCAACAAAATTATATGATTACACTCGTCTACCTCAAACTGGCTGTTGGTGAGACAGAAGTGATCAGGATTCGTGTCGGCATGATATAAGATCAACTGGAATATATCTAAATGTCATAAATATTCTGGTGAAGCTGCCGTATTTTTACTGCTTACTGCAATTCCTTTTCAGAAGAAATATCTACATTCATAAGCCACGTTTACAGGTGCAGGTTTAATGGGACTGAGCGCTTCGGCGTTTGCACAATTCTTGGATTTTCTATAGGTCACTTCACACTCCAAGAGAATACAAAGCCTACGTTAAAACTGCAGCATTACCTGATTACGTTGACCTACACAAGTTTACTGTTCTTTGTAAACAACATGGTCCTGTGCAATATCCAGGATCTATCTTGAACCCATAAAATCATAACAAAACCAAAGTAACTCTGCAGCATTCAAGCCCAATTGCTCTGCACAGCGAAATACTGCTTGTGTGCTAATGCATCAACAATTCACCGATGCTGTGATGTCGTCTTCAGTTAACGCCCTGAAAAATCGGTCGAAATCTTATTTCGGGCGGCTCCGACACCTCTCACTGAGATAGACTTGGTATAAATAACCGTCCGTTGGTCTCGAATGTGGCATGTGCCCCAGAATATCTACCGAGCCACAAAGGAGATCAAACCTTGGTCACGTTTTGCCTTACGGGAAACCGCTATTAGGGTCAAATAATGTCCAAGTTGGCACTAAACGCCGTGGTCGACAATGGACTGTTCCAATCCTTTGAAGAATCTAATGGGACATAGGACTGTTGGTGTGGCAAGACCTCAAACATGAATCAGTGTGTCCTGCCACCAGAAAACCAAACAGTTCTCTGTAGCTGGCATGAGTAAGTAAATCCTATTTTCCTATGTAGAAGGATTATTGTAACAATTGTGCCTTAAAATCCAGGATGTTTATAGGCTCATTTGATACCTTTTAGTGTATCCTAGGAAGTTCAGTAAATGCCGTTTTTATGGATTCTGTGTTGTTGCGAGGTGTCATGTAACACAAGTACTGACCTATTGTCACAGTATTAATATCCACTTAGGAACACACTTCTGGGAAAACAAATAGATAACGGGCACAACAAGAGTGGGTTTCTGTGACGTTCGACAGTTTTAAGCTGATTCCAGAAAAATGGTCGTTTCCCATTAGTTAAACTCAAATGTGAGGCTAAAATTCAGGATTGACACGCATGGTGGCTTTTCGACTTTTAATCTATTGTGCCTTTTAGAATTGAAAATACCAACCATATGCTTGGAAAACACAGTGGTCTCCTAAGATCATCTTAGCTAGTGGCATTAGTGGCTTATGTGATCAGAACTTCCCTCTTATCTAATGACTGAAAATTAATGAATAGAATGTCAACTTGTGACAAAAATGCAGAAGCCGACAAACAAGACCTGCCTTACCACGAAGGGGTTCCCTACAACAATGAACATTCCAGAAAGATACCACTACCTAATCTGGTTGGTGTCGTTTCATCCTTTGGAAGGCAAAACACGGCCGGTGTCCCGTGGCTTTCGTAGCTGAGTAGAGCATTATAGCTGACCATGGATATTGTCAACATCTTTTGCATGCGTGCCATTGCATGGTAGCGGTTGCCATGGGTAATAGCTCCATATTTTCAGTGCGGTACGAGTGAATCAATAAGACGAACATAGCCAGTCTTGGTCAGCCTCGTTTGCCTGATTAATGGCAAACAAGTAAGTGTACTGTTAGCTTGCTAGCCCCGACATAAAACGAGGTGATTGTTATAAAGTGTTTGTTCGAATTGGGCCTCGAGATACATCGAACTAGGTGACTCATTCAATTCTGCCATGCAATCTCGTTGTTTCGTTAACACAACTACGTGAAGCACTCTAAGAAGTGCCACCACCGAGTTAATCAAGTTTAGGCTGTCGACAAAAATCATGTTGCAGTACAATGGGGTGGTTGTTTGATCGATCTCAAACTTTGAGATGATAGCTATTGGACAAAGAACGGGTCAGAGGCCTCGTGATTAAGAGTATCATCTCTGAAAGCTGAGATGGTTTTCCATGCATTTCCAGGTTTGACCACCCTATTATGATTGAAACGAAAAATCTGCTGCGAAAAGTGGTAGAGAGAAGGGAACTTTCCTCTTCGGGTATTTATCTTCATTTTGGGATGACAGTGCATTCCTCGACGCCCGTAATATGATACAACCTGTTTCCTCTGTAAACTTGTCATATTCCCTTGCGTGTGGCTACCTTATAGTGTTTGTCTGGTTGCAGTTTTCGTGGACTAGCAACTCTCAAAGGTTGGAAGAATACATTTTCTACCTTCACCATGTGGTTTGGTCTATTTCGAACGCACTGTTTTCATAAGTAGCGCACAAAATTAAGACCGGATTTCGGACAGAGTAAGGTTCAATCACCAGCTGTTGCAATATAGCTGGTCGTACGGCATGTAGGGCCCAAATGAGTTCGTACACATGTTCGCCCTCAGACCCTGTGAGCAGCAGTGGCAGCAACAGCAGCACAACACTTGTCCGCAAACACGGAGCAGAGCTACAAGACGTAGGTAAACATTGCGCGACTGTGTGCGTGTTTGTGCTTGTGATTTGCGTGATCTATCATCTAAGAGTTCCATCGGAACGTAGGCGCATGAAACCCAATAGCCCTCGTGGTCTTCCTAACGGACAGCTGCCACCGTCAAAACGATGGCATCGCTTTATCCACAAGCACACAGTCTGGAGGGTTATGTTTGTTCTCCAAGACAAAATATCTATCGTTTATGTTTACAGAAGCATGCAAGCAGGCGTGAACAAGGCGTTTTGTTGTTTTCGTTTTGGTATGGGCCGCAGGGCATTGCACAAGACACGAGGGAGTGTGTTTTATGCCTCCTCTGACAGTCTACGTCCGTGGCTAGGCGGTGTTTGTATGTACACAAACCTGGTACTAGACGCTCTCAAATGATGAGGTTAGCCCAATGGAATCCGCGCGGATTGGCAACGGTTCACATGCACGATAGTCGGGTACTGAGACTAAAATGTTCGTAGATTGCATAACTTGGAATGGTACAGTAATGGAAGCACGTTTGCCTTGCTTGTCACATGTCTGGAGTTCAAAATTCGGAACGGCCAACGATATACACTACTGGTGAGCTCTGATAAGAGCGGAACTCGAGTCCACTGATTCCCTCTTTTAGTGCGGACTCATCAGAATAATTGCGCCTGGGCAGGAGGAGGACTGTTTAAACGCGAGTAATCCTTAATACCAAATCCATAGGCAGATGAAAAAGGTAGTCTTTAAACCCTTTGTGCATGATATGGAAGGCATAGGTGGCAAGAATAAAAGTCGATCCCAAAGCATTCCGTTCACTGCATCAGCTGCAGCGAACGCTTTCCAATGTCACTTCCCACTATTCACCACGTGCTTTGTGAGGAGTTTGTACGCAAATGTCCGAAAATGACACAAAAATCTACACACTCTCAGTCCAATTATTCAACCAGAATCAGCCAGGTGTACCGATCTAGAGTACAAGGGAACTGAGAAAACTGGTCTAAGTTACTCATTGTATGTGAGAAAACAAGGCCCCAAATGGACGGGTAAGCTCTGAACGTTGGCTTGGATTGACAACCAAATTTAAAAGTGCCTGCCATGAAGCTGATGAAACATTTATGACATCTGTCCTGAAGCTTATTGCTTCTTTGAACCTATATACAATTCTTCAGTACAGAAAACCTGCGCCAGTTTCTGCACGTCTGCAGCAGCACGGATCTAGCAAAGTGTGACCTATAATTTTCCAGAATGATGAGGAATGCACGCAACCTTACGAACGAAGTTTTATCACCCTATATTTCGATAGCCACATGTAAAGTTCGTCACAATTTGACATTAGCTAGTGGTGAAGCTTGCTTGTGTTAATCAGAATGTAGAGAAAACAACTTATTTCGGTGACGTTACCTTAATCACTTATTATTCAAGCGGATTCCTCAGTTTCTTTTTTGGAGTTCATTACTCGAGTGTAGATCTTATATCTTATTTCATTCCGTTGAAACATGCTGGAATTGAGCATTGGTGAAATTATTGAACAGTGTGTCATGCTTTCAGTCAGATTAGATGTTAGATGGTGGATAGCTGATTTCGGTACCTGGGAGCGCTATTTCTAACACACATATGGACATGAAAGAAAGCAATCATTCACACACATTTTCATCAATTACGCCTTAACAAACATAATTAGCTGTACACAGCCGTTGCACGCATGGTTTCAAACGTCATTTTTAAGTAGTGCATTGATCGAACGATGTAAACGGTGAAATTATAATCTTCGGTGAGAGAAACTTGTGCGTTTAAATTGACTAGCTGTTACCCAAATGCGCTATTCTAAACATCAACCGTTGGTGTTTCCAGAGTTTACACATTCACCCGAACGCACACTGCATGTTTGCCTGCAGTTCCAATACAACGCGATCAAGTACACTATCTAATTACTCAGCGCCACAGTGGGTGACAGTGTTATTGTCAGCGTGTTGCCAGCTTGTTCGTCAGGGAAGTTGAGATAAAAAGTACATTTGCGGTTCACCATCAAATTACCCACCACTGTGCCCCCTGGTGTTTGGCCTCTCTCCATCTGCTCGCGAGCGATCGCTGAAGTTCCTCTGACCTGTTCCTATTAGGGTACATACATTCACACACACACACAAGATGTGCGTTTTATAACTTTTGCAGCAAAAACTTTTTGGGTAGGGTGCAGCCGATAGCCATTAACCCGTACGCCCATGAAGCACAGCCTATTGCGATGAGAAAAATCGGAGTGACTATTTTTATTACCTTCCTGCAAATGACGGAGAAAAGTATGAAGCGAGGAAGCTGAAGATTAATACATACTGGTTAGTGAGACCGCAGATGGGACATAAACAGTGCGCCGCACTCCTTTCTCCTTTGCATGGCTGGCAATTTTTCTGGTGGTGTCAGCGCAAAATCACACGAGTATTGCTTAGATGCGATAGATGAGTGCACATTTGTCCCACGGAGGATTCTGACTAAATTAGGCGTCCTTACTACCAAGGGTTTTTTGACATTGTTATCCAAGTTCATTTGAGCCACGCTAAGTCCAGGTGCCTAATGATTCAAACTAGCCCACTGAACCCGAACTGTCTCACTCCAGATGAAACTACGAATGTGTTCAGCGTTCATCTTCGGAAGAAACTATTATAGTTGTGCTGGTCGGGTTATTGGTTTCATACGATCGTTCCGTAGCAATTTTCTGGAGGCTGTTGGACAAAATGTGAAAGGATAATAACTTTTGGAAGGCAATAGACGTTCGGCTGATCCTTGCCACATATCGTGTTATTAATTTCGGTTAGTATCGTATATACATTCCCAAAACGGTTAGTTAGAACAATTTAGGTTAGTGTAGAATGGGGCAGCATTTGCGCTAACCAGGGATGTTAAAGGCTTGTAGGACCGATTTCACAACTGAACTTTAAGTATATGCCCAAAAGTGAAAACATACTACATATATACCACATACATACTTCTTCTAAGAACTCATCTCAGTGAGTCAAGACTCCGAATGAATTTTATTTCACAAACCCTCCAGATTTACTGATTGGGACTTGAAAGAGCACATAATCTACTTTCAAATGACACTTTGCATTCACTTAGATAGTTTTCAACCACACTCAATGCACCAAAATATTAGAGTGCGAAAAAGCTAATCCATCACCACAATTCACTGACTTTCCACACTAAAGCATCCAATATATGGAGTCCTCATATCACGCCTTTAATTAATCCTCATTCCTGAACTCAGCTCCTCCTCAATTTAGTATTTAACTGAAGTGTTTTTGGCACCGGAATTCAGGTTCTATTTGGCCTCATTACCATATTTAAATACTTCCCTCTATCAAGCACAGACGTCAATATCAAACTTAAAAGGTGGCACAGCATTTCACTTTCCAGTTTGAAAATAGCCACTTCTGTCAGTTGAGGGTAAATAGATGCTAACTGCGTTTCTGTTTGCCAACGTTTAATTTTCCAAACAGGTGTAGTGTGAATAGCTTGGATTAGAATGCGTCAATGTGGTTCCTTTTAAGCTCGATATCCGTATGAAGTTAGGTAAGACGGGGATAATAACTCTTCGGTAACCCATATCAAATATGGAAATTATCTGGCCGATAGGAGATGAAAATGATTTAAGATTCAAAAAGCTATTGGTTTCACAGGAAACGGATATCCAAACAGTTCTCGAGAGCTTGATAAAATGTTGTGAGTCCAAACAACTATTTTTGAAGAACAAAAGGTAACGGAGTATATTCTCGTCGAAAAAACAATACTGGTTTCACGGAATTTTCCCGTTGTAGGAGACCTCTCGTCAAAAACACCCGATCCAGATAAGGAAGAGGATAGACTTCCTGGTTGCAAAATATTATGCTTCCACAACGTTATGACACTATGGACATTGATCAGGCTGCACCTGCCGTCTGTCATCCCAGAAAGGTGGTACTAGGAATAGAGCCAAACAACCGTCCCGTCATTTCTACGGACCATGGGCGTATTGACTCGACCAAGCTTGACCGATCCACATTTAGTTACATTTCACACTAGCAGCACAGACTGCAGGAAATGGGGCTATGCTGTTGGATGAAGCAACTCTAGATGGCCCGATATTTATTAAGCTGCCGTTGTTGTGATTCGTGGTTTAAGTTTACATCCAAATGATACCAAGCATCTTTGAGAGCAAAGCACTTGTTCGCTCTGGGATGCCTCACACAAGATTTGGACAGCCCACTCGGTGTCCGAATTTGACAACGTGAAGGTGTTAGCAAACTCAGAGTCAGAAAACCGGATAACTGTTTCACAAACAGTGGTGATAACTGACAGCGTATATAATCTTTAGGCTGTAGGGACTTAAGACTTTGGGTATTCCAGGGATCCAGGAAGGATAACATGCAAAACCTTCAAGGACAGCGTCTTAAACTAGACGATTATCCACAGGGCTAGCAGCGTAAGAGTCCTCTCTCAAACAATTCACATTTCAACTCTCAGCTTATTGTGTTAATCAAAACATCTGAATGGTACAAAACATCATGGATCTAAGGAAATACAGATAACTCAAGTCCAACTCTTCCACAGATGGAAAAATTCCAAACTCTTCAGCAGACGGGTCTAATTGCCGGCGGAAAAACTGACAGTTCAGTATTTAGCAACGGGAAAACTTTCAAGGACCAAATGTCAACGAATCAAATCTCATAGTGTTGTACAGATGGACCGCTTGGAGGACATTGCCCACAGCCGAGATGGACACTGCTATATGTGGTGCCGGAAATATCACACGTAGCGTTTCCTAGCGCACACACTGTACCTCATAATTACCAAGGCGTCACTTAAAAGCATAATCCTGCTGCACGATCGACTAGACATCCCATCACACAGCCTCGTATGGACACATGGATGTGAGGGATCCAGAAGGTGCAGTAGGGAAAAAACAGAAGTTTCTTCACGTAACCTGCTAAGCTAAGAGTCCTTCTGATAATGTAGTAGTCAAAGATAAAAGTGGAGGTTTATTACAGTATAAACCGTCATCATGACCGCTCGGAATATTTTTACCCACCGTTTTGTGGACTTTCTGTCTCTTTCTGGCCCGCTAATCTCAAGCTGGTATCTGAGGGTTTAAGTAACGCCCCAGACTTCTAAAAGTACCAGCGTGAATCGCTATTTTAAAACGCCGTTAGGTATCAAGGTCGGAAGAGCTTCCTCGGTCTCACTCAAAGCTAGCACTGACTGAGCTGTTTGAAATTACTGAGGAACAAGAACGCGTTCCAGATAATCTGGGCCAACCAGTCTTCACGCATGTATACAGAAGGCGACTGTGATACCACAGATGTACTGCGCTTAGGTCTGTCGTAACTCTGTTACTGGCTTTCATAATATTGCAATCCCCGACGATAACACGACGGATAAAGTCCGAGAGCAGCACGCAAGAGTTCGAAAAGTTAAGTGTATTGACCACGTCGTTACAGTGCGTCATGTGCGTGAACAGCACCATTTACCACAGAAGAACACTCGCACTTGCTTGCAAGCAACCCCCGACTCCGAGGTTAAACTAGCTTTTCTGCACGTATTTGAGCAGTGATAGTGTTCTTGAATTTGGTAAGCATGCTTCAGAGGAGCTAATGGGGTTATACAAGGTAAACGTAAGAGTGGTCTTACTTTATGGCTGCGAACCGCTGCCCCTACTATTCAGATACCTCGAATGCCCTCAGAGGTTTGATCCAGTGCTTTCGTTGGCATGGGTCGAGCTAGATAATTGCTTCGTATAAAGAACGAGATCGCAAGAAAGCGGATACTTGGTAGAGAATCGGAATCTCCAAAGCAGAACACAAAACACATCAGGTGTCTAGGACATGTAGCCCCAACCACAATCCACCTAAAGAAATGTTGTTTTCCGTTTTACCTTCTCGGTGACGAAATTTTTGCATGGGACAGGTGATGACATGTCAACGTTAGACGAAGGCAACAACCGTCTAACTGAGCCTTGTGGGATCAGAGTTTTCTGGTTGTGAACCATGTGATGAGAAAACGATCCTAAGGACTTGCAGGTCATCACGTTCCAGTTGGACTGCCCGACCAAATTGTGTCTGTTGTTCTGCATCACATCAATCCTGAATGGGGTTTGCGACGGATGGCTGATCAAACCCGTTGATGGTATCTCAAACAGGATACTCAGGTGTATTTATTTTACTGAGTTTCGAAGACATTCCTCCTCATATAATGCTGGTCACATAGGAAAACTTTTGGACAACCGAATACCAGCTTCACCCTTCTTGGGGTTCATCAGGTCGGCCTGGTATCCAACTCTCCAATCTTATTGCGTACTTGAATATCTTATTCCTGGTCACTTGCTTTATGGAAATGGGACCTTTTTCCACTACCCCCTAGCAATACCAACTCTTCCTTTTCAGTTTTGCCCTTTACGAGAGCGCTCCTTCCTCAAGTGCCTTTGTGAATACCGATGTGCTGCTACCAATGATGATGATGACGATTATCATGATGATGATGACAGCTGACAAACCTGGTTAGAGGTAATCAGAGTTTAAGTTTTTCGACCAAACTTTTCGGAATTGTTGAATCATTTTTACCTAGCCAGGACGTTTCTTTTACTGAAGGTACTAAATACGGAGAACTGAGGGGAATCCAACGATTTCATGATTCTCTCCGGCCGTCTTCAGCCGGTTCAGCTAGGTTCTTGCACCATCATCTGGGCCAAATCCTGGACAAAATGCTGTAGGTGAAACTACAATCAGTCCGTCACGGTCATTCCTTGTCTCCCCATTGGCGAGGGCTTGCACCTATGCCTTTGAAAGTAGCTCTGTCCTAATTAGGCCTTAATGGATGTTCCCTGTTTCCAGCTTGACGGCCACTCGATACAATGAGGTTAAGTAGAAAAAGCAACAGTATACAGCTTGAATTAGGCCCAGTTTTCTGTTGTTTTCACGATAAGCCAGATAGAAAGAAAGTTGCATGCTGAGTGCAATCCGTGGCGTAAGATTATGTGACTGTCATTCGAATCTAAGTCACATGATCTAACCAAGGCAAAGGACATCAGATGGACCAATTTGCTGCAAATATTGCTTGTTGGACACTGAGCTACAGAATTTGTTTCAATAATACCGTCTTTAGTCCCTGGGATTTGAAATGCAACAACAGGCTCTGCATAAACGACCAGACGAATTCTTCCATGTTCTCCGTATAACGGAACAGATAGATCGTGGTTTTCAACACACAAATATAGCATTGTAGCCGCACACGCAGCAGTTTTCGATGAGCATGTCCTTTTGATGTGTGGATGTAGCTCTTTCTTAGAATCGCAGGTGCGTGAGAGAACCTCACGCACCTCCTCATTTAATCCCCATTTAATTGTCGGGGTCACGGAAAAGCCTATATTTAACATTTATTGGTTGAAGGTTTAAGTCAGAAATACTCAACAAGAACGTCAGTGTTGTTGGATTTCTCGCTTTTTCCTTGATTAAGTGCCAAAGGATTCTGGATTTTTCTAATATTTTCCGGAAACTGAATAAAGAGAAACCCTCGAATTTCACCAAAGTATTTTTGGCTTATCTAAGTGGTTTATTTCGCTTTTCTAGATGTGACAAGGATGTCCTGTTTACACCGTATTTTATACTATAGGACCAGAGACAGTTGGATATTTGCTAGCCCATCTGAGCAGGAAGTTTCAAGTTTTCTGGCCATTCTAGGTACTCCCATTCCAAGCCCGGGTGCGCTTTTCTCATCCTACGAACTTTTGAAGCCTGTATAGTTTGGTGATACGGATTCACAAGTGACAGGCTAATCACTACTGTCTCAACGGAAGTTATAGTATAGGCACGGTCTAAGCGTAGCAGTGTTCTTAGGCATAAAGTTTGCGCTTTGATCGGATCGGTCCAACGAGCTTTGCAAATTACTTTAGTTGGTTGCAATGACTCGATACCTGGGCGCGCACTCCTGTGGCACTTGTTCAAATAATTTTTGTAGGACGGCAGTGCCTAAATCAACGAGATTATCGAAAACGAGGTTGAAAACCACTGCTCACAACATAAATCTCGAATGTATACGTATATTATACCGCAGTCTCGATAGTTTCACGGGAATGCTTTAGCCGAGAATGTACCCGTACTTGCTCACCGTTAAAAGCCAGTCGATTTCAGCTGAAATGAAGGTGGGTCTAGACCGTCGCAGGCTTTATACTTCAAGGTAAATCCAAAAAGTTGAAAAACCTGGCTAGCATCTCTGGATATGGCATGTTGTCGAGTTTCCTGCAACTGGCTAGAATCAGCGCAAAATTTTACCATATTTTCCTGGACACAGGACAAAGCCAGTTGGCGTACCTTTTAGAAAAGTTGAACAGTTGTGAGTGGAAAGCCTAAGTGCATACGGTAACAGCAAAAGGGACCTGGAAAGGAATTCACATCTGTCAAGTGAAATAACTAACCCTCGCTGTGTCACTGTACTTGGACATCACTATGAATTAACGTCAGTTTACGTTTTACTGTTGACTGATTGAATTGGATAAGTTTAGACATTTAAATGAAGGGGCACAACCAATCAGCCTTTTGCCCAGCATCCTTTGATATCTTCAGACACCAAACATATTGCCCAGTGGGAAGTGGAAGGCGAGTTCGGTAATTCTTAGGCATATAACCTGTACGCATAGAATACAAGAGACGAGACAATGGTGGACAACAAGAGTTGATTTCTGATTCCCCTAGTTGCAGATCAGCGTTATTGAGTGAGCTTGCTGGATGACGTAAGACTGACTTGAAATGTTTTTTCATTACGTATGCAGTTAAGTCACTGGTTTTCTTAGAAAAGCTACTGGTCTCTAAGTATCATGGCGTTGAAATCGGTGCGGTTGGCCTTGTGTTGGATCAGTACCATCTTCGAAATGCCTATATATATCACACAATATCTGTGACTTCTGAGTGACTCGACTTTGTTCCGAACACTGAAGTTCGACTTTGCTCTCCATACGGGCAGATACTTGTTAACATTAGATTTCTGAAACGTTGTTTAGAATGAACTGGTTAATTGATGCTGGAAACTGGGAAACAACTGTTACTGTGTACAAGCTTAACCATTATTGGTTTTGTTAGTATGCCGACAAATCGGTCAAAATCGAAGCTCATGGGATACGTGCTCGCCTTATTAGATTTACGTTAATCTTCTGCTCGATTTCATATTTCAAAGGCATCCAAAGCAAGAACATGTGCACAGAGCTCAGTAACACCGAAGCATGAGCAACGTGCGCTCAAGTTAGGGAGCAATTTAATCAGCCTGTTTCCGGCTTGGCAACAAGCGCCCAAGGCGACCTATTGTCGGAGAGCAATCACACTATACTGCCTACGGTAGCAGATAGTTTGATATCGGACTTGGGGTGGTAACTGAGTGCAAGAGATTTACTCACGGCGGTTGGTCGAGCCCGCATACACATCGCATAAACCTAATCATCTCATGGTTTTATGTTGTTGCAGTCTCGACGTCCGTTTTTACAGGCAAACAACCACAGGCTCGTCCTGACACCATCTGCTTTTAGCGAGGAACAAAGGTGTTTACTGACAGGTGTGATACGAAATCATTCTCAAATCTGTCAACTTGAAACAGTAATAAGATTACCCCCTCTGGAGCCGAATGACGGAAATGCATCGGAAACGTGTTATCGACGAGTGTTTTTAGCCTCTCTCGGCGCCGGACTGGCGGGCGAATTTTGTAAAACAATACGTCGCTGCACTTATGTTGATCTCGCTCGTATGTCTAAATTTATAGTATGTTTTGCAAATGCGACTCCACCCCATAGTTGCGCTAGCTTTCTCAGGATTCCTTTGCTTCATTTTTGACAGCTTTTCTAATCAGGCAAGGCCAGCATAGGTGCTTATAATCCACTCAAGTTCCTTTCTAAAAACAACTGTGACAGCAACAAAAGTATTCTCTGCTTATTTTTCATTGGGACAGTAGGTCTAGGGAGTATCGGGACTGGATATGATAGCCGACTTCAGTGGCTGCCACTGGGGATCGAACCCAGATGCATCATTTGATTTCGCCTGGACAGTCTAAAAAGGGATCGTTTTGGCATCCAGTGAGAAAATTAGAGACAGACATTGATCAGCTGAACATGTGATAATAGAAAGTTTATATATACTACTGCATCAAGAGTGGTGGGATGAGGTAGGACCCGGTTGTGGTCAGGCTTCTCCAATAATCCTCTGAGTACTTTGCTCGACACTTAATCAGTCGCGCTAAAATATATTCAGGTTAATTTATTGTAGACTTGGGGAATTTTTCGTGGCTCTGGTAAAAAAGAATGCATAATGGAGTGATATTACAAGGTAGTTGGTCGATAAACGAAGTGAAAAACTCCTAATGCTAAAAGCCTCAGTGCGCGAACCTAATAACGGAAGATTTCTTCCTCATGGGGCCTAACTAGTTCGGATAAGCGGTTGTATTCAACAGCCTTCTGTTCACCCTAAACCCCACAGTTTGGGAATTTGAGTTCGAGCCTCGCGTGCCTCTGACAGCTTAAGCGCCGAAATTTGAGGTTACTACCGCTCAACTGTCGCTGCTTATTCATTGTGACCTCTGCATCTAAGCCAACTTTCGGTCATTCGATCAAACGTAGGTTTTAGCAACAGGGTTTATGAATCAATCATCCTTCTTTGGCCTTAGACCATAGTTGCTACCCGTCCAGCTTGGAATAATTAAAACTTTAGTCAGTGTTACTAACCTACGGTCGGACGCGAGCTTCTAAGCCCAGTTGCTACCCCAGTATCCTGGCAGCTGGTTTCAGGTTTCGTAAATAAAACAGGCACCGAGTGGTTTCGACGCAAATAACTGGTGGTCCACAGACGAAGCCAACAGGTCCGATTTGTTGATAGTCATCTGGCATTGCACAAATGAATCTGAACGAATTTGTATAGATCATAGCTTCTGAGAATTACGGACGTTATTCAAGACACGGTACCTGAATGGAGATGTGTTGGGAACAGAACCTCCTATACTGAACGATAAATAAATCTGAGAGATACACTTATTTGCATACCAGTTTGGGTTTTACGCGAGGGTCACCTGAAACTTAGCTGGAGCTCTCGTTTATGATGTTCTTCTCCAAGTGAATGCGCTGCGTCAGGCTGCCTCATGTTCCAGTTGATACGATATTGAGATATCACAATACACTTCATAGACTTGACACACTAACTGTAAGGGTGCTGAAAACTCTTCGAAGAGTTTAAATGACAGAATATTGTCGTAGAGCGGCGTCACATTACGTAATGGGCAACAATTGATTGGGTGTATGTAGTGATCTATTGACTTGACAGTTACCCGCTTATGTTGGTTATCCTGGTGATGAACTTCCCAGCGTTCAAGTCTCTTTGCGTGTGCACTCCATGTTATCGAGTTCCTTTTTGAAATTACCCAAACAACAGGATTTTGCACGTCCCCGTACGTTAACCTGAACTTCAACGAGTTACATATTCTGAGCCAGATTCCCAAATATTTGCTCAGAATACTATTTTAGAGTACCATAAATCAACTTAATTCCACGTAAGAGACCGTGTAATAGCTAAGGTTTCCTTTATTACAGAGTTCCTGCTAGTATTTTGCTCCAGTTTTTTATTTTCACAAATATCTGTTTTCTCGTACCGATTAAGATAATTCATACATCTCGATTTCTGCGGCGTAGAGTAACAACATCTATTAGCTCCCGGTCGAACGGTTTTTACTGAGGGTATACTGAAACTCGAGTTGTGCACCCGACCATCTATAGGAGTTTTCGAAAGGCGAAAACAGATTTTCCACCTCACCCATGATTTATTATCGCGTGACTTGAGTAGCCGTTCAAAATTTGCTCTCCTGTTACAAATGCGAATTGGTGTGGCTTAGAAACAGGCTCTTGAGAATGGTTCACTTAGGTGAGTGGTCGGGTGATCGTTGAAGAGTATGGAAAGATTTTTTGGCGCTGGTCAACTAAACCATTTTGGCGTTCATTTTTAGTGCAGAAGTAAATTGGAAAGTGGGATGATTTATTAAGATCACATGACCTTCCTACGTGTTTTGCGGATGTGAAGGAAAGCAACAGTGATGAAATTTGATAGAAACCAGACTACTGAATAGTGAAACTAAATATTTTTGCAGTTAAACTAGCCCACTGCCGGATATACACCTAAAATTATCTTTATAAGTCCATTTATTACGTTAATGGTTTCGGATATCCGAGAGCACTGTCGTGGATTAGCAGTGCGACTATTCGGACTCGACCTCATGCGGGCTCCAAAACAAAACACCAAACAAAGACAAACATATTTATTAAGGCTTACTGTTGTATTCCCATGGCACTGCTATTTTTAATGAGATTGGAGGACAGATTCTGACCAGGGTCTTAGTGAGCCAAGCAGACCGCACGCCGAATTTATATGAGTGAGTTTGTAAAATAGTTGCATAGGCCTCTTAAACTGTCGGACATCTGCGGAAATCTCGTGCGGACGCCGGTAACGTTGTGGTTCTCCTGTCTCCCAACGTCTCACTGAACAACACAGAGGCATATTACCTTGAACGCAGATTGTGCCAGCTACCTGTGACGCTTATTCTCTAATGTGTTTCGAATGCTGCAGGTCAACAGATGTGGCGCCTGGTTTTCATGGACATGATTTTGAAGCCCCTCCACCACAGGGATGAACAGAATGAAAAGATAACGGAAACAGATAAACGAACCATTGTTCAAATGTCTGGTGGCTCAAACTGATTCGATAAACAAGCTATAACAAAAGCTTTTGACTTAGTGTTTGCTTGACGGATTGTACATAGCGTTAGTAAATGTTCGGTGCTCCAAGTCCAATGTTCTAGCCTACTGACTCCGAAAGTGAACTTGGCATTTGCGATTACCCTCTTCAGTAGGCAAAAGAAAGGAAGTCTGAAAAACCGGCAAGAGATAACCGAGGATCATTTCCGGATTACCCTCACCAAAAATACCATACGATACGTTTTTGCTTAACAGACGAAATTTCCAAGACTGTCATTTTTTGGTGGTTGTAATTGTCGGACAAATGTGAGCCTCATCCACCACCCTTTGAATTATAGAGTTCTGGTGATTTGTCAAAATATTGGTAGCTCGGGTGGGTTTTTCTGACTGCTGATCAACAGCCAGCTGATCAACAGCCACTTACTGCTCTTTTGCAGAGATTTTATTTAGTGGCTGACAGAATTCACAGTTTGGATTCCTTCACGATACCGATTTTATATTCGACTTTTTAACCTTTACCTCTCAGCCGGAACTGACACCTTGGGCGACAAGGTAGCTCTTGCCCGAAGCGACTCGGAAAACCCTTTGTTCGCGCATATTCAATGGAATTTTTCATTACTGCGTACCTTAGACTAACTGGAGATGATAGTCTCAAATGTTCATCCCGCAAATGCTATAAACAGCAAGTAAGGTATTGTATGTGTTAAAAACAAGAGCTCACATGTATAAGTTCACGGAGAATCGGTTTTATCCATCATCTCAGACAAATTTTGCATTTTTTGATTGTGGGATATCAAGTTTTAGGGAATCTTGTTCCAAACCAGTAACATCAATCCAAACTTAGACGACGTTCAACAGTTTGAGAGCTCCATTGCTTTTAACCGGAAAATGGGTTTTGAATCTTCCCGCACTTCTTTTGGTCGAGAAAGCCGATCATTAGCACTGAGCGTGGCTTGAGAAGATTTTGGGATCGACAGTGGAAATCCAGTGGTATCTAAAGGGACAATCCCGCCCACAGCTTCCAGTAATATCTTCTATAAAGATTGGTCATGATATACTACTTAGGTATTTGAGACGATTCCTAACACAATTAATAGCCTAATTACAAGCATTTGCTACAGCGGTTTGCACTGTTATCCTTGGTGTATTTGTTTAGTAACATTATTTAGCTAATTGTTTTGATGTTGTAATGTTCTTAGGGTCAGACTGATTCGGTTCTTCCTATGGCTTCAGGACCCTAAGAGACGAATCTGCCTCCCTTCTCTAAGTAATATCATTTTTATGGATTTTAAGTTCACCTTCGTGGAGACACCAATGGGTGACCAGCCGCATACTGTTGACGTCTACTTGACTGATGACGAAACGTTTGCAAGCTAATTCCTAAGCTCGATGAACAGTCACCTGATCAGCAGCGGGTAAACTCGAGTTGCCGTGATTTCGACACACTGTCAATGCCATTCAGCCAAGATATTTTGTTTTGGTGGTTTTTCAGTTTTCAGGGTCTCATGCAGTCATCGAAAAGGTTTCGGCGATGTATCCTCATTGGTCTACCGAAACACCCTTAGCCGTACACCAAGCGACGGCAATGTAAAGAAGGCACCGATCGCGAAGTGCGCATCCATCCTATTCTTCAACGACCCAGCCGACTACGTTGTAGTATCATCGAGCTCACGCTACTTGCGCTTAACCTGATCCAAAAGGCAGGGGGAACCAATAAGTCTGAACCGGCTGACTGACTATCAGTAAACAGTTCGAGTTAGCCCAGTGGTTAAGGCGCGAACTTACTGGTCAACTGTTCCTGTCTAAGCTTGGGCAACCTGGCACTATCTCAGCCCTCGTGCCTCCTTCGGGTGGCATGGCAGACTGTCACTACTAAACGACTATTGGTATTACTATCCAAGTGTAAAGAAAGAAAACCGTTGTGTTCCTAACTGCAATGTCACCTAACCTATTTATAGGAACATTATATAATGACAGACTGGCTGAGATCAGGAAATGCGCTCCGGCAAACATAGCAAAATAATTAGCGTAGTATTTTTGCTTAACCACAAACGATTCAACTGTTTTGAATCCCCGTCGAGGCACAAGAGCGGTGCATCTCTCTCACAAGTCCGCAGACAACTTCTATCTAGTGTTAACTACTGACGTTTCAATGCACTTTTTCCATAGATTTAAATCAGACAACTTGGCTGAAATTTTATCCGGACCACCTTCGAACAGTCATTTAGATGAAGGTCAGTCACTTCTCCCAACTGGTAACGTGTGCAGTTGTTTTAGCTTATCATTTTAGCCCCTTTCATGCGAGGTACGCGCACCCACTCAAATTTAAACTTTCACTCACTCCTACGGTCAGCTTATAGAAAGAATATTTTGCTATAATCTGCTCGTGTAATAGTTGCCTGTGGAGTATGAATTGCCACTTTTACTCGGTGCCTTAATCACTAGCTATGTAATGCTCTTTCTACGGTAGCAACACTTTAGTTTCGGGTTCACTCCATGTCTACAAAAGACTGATGGATTACACTATGCTGCACCAAAACCTTCTCGTCGTAAGCTGTCGAATCTAAAAGGTGACACTTTAGTTTTAACGGCAGAAACAACTGAAGCTGTCGTATGTGATAACGTTCAGCTGAATGTGCTGCACAAAGGCTGCCTCAGTTGCTTCAGTATTCGAGATATTGCAGCATAATTTCTTGAGAAAACTGCCCTTAAGGGTGCCGAAAACTATTTGGTGGCCCACGACCGGTTTCGTCCCCATTGGCGTTCATCAGGTAGCTGCAGCCTTCTAGTTTCCGTCGAAATTAGTTTCTACTTGAAACTAAATTAGTTTGAAAATAAGTGTATTTCGTGAGTTGTGTACAGTTTGAGTTCAGGTAGAAAACATGCTTGACGCAAACTAGGGGACTACACCCACCTGATGAGTTTCAAGAAGGGAGAAACCGGTTATGGGCTGTCGAAGCCTTCATTCCTTTTGACTACATTTTTTCCATATTGTGGGTTGTTGTAGTCGGTGACGCAAAATTCACCTGATGCACATTTCGGGCACATGCTGGTCGCCAGTCTTTTTTGCTAATTTATAATGAATTCGTCATTTTGTGGTAATACACAGCGACGTCTAGTACTAACATCCATGGACCAGAGGAATTTTCCAATGGAGTCACTTCAGGGAAGATATCTACTAATGAACAAGGCCGGCAACCTGTTCGTAATAAAGTTCATGGGTTACCAGGTTCCTTAAGAGGGGGCTGAATTCAGAATTACAACCTCGGGGATTCTGGTGGTTATCAACACCAGTGTTTCAATCTACAGGAACGGTCTGCGTTGAAACCCAAACAACAAAGCTAAATAAGTCTCACTCAGAAAGAATCTGGCCCTTTATTATCGGAGTCCCTTATTGACCTCATGGATTTTATTGTTGGTTACAAAGAACTTTATTAATTACACGAAAAGCTTTAGTCTAAGAGGAAAAATGCATTATGTTCCAAACTGTGATGCAAAAATATCCTCTTTTAATGACAACGTACTGTTCGGCGATCCGTCCTGGGCGATTACACAAGGATTTCTTTAGGCATACAACCATGGTGGAAAGTAGAAAAGATAGAATGCCCCACACAGACATGAAGTTCTATGTAGATTGACTTCAATAACCCGGAATGCCTCTATGCAGAACAGGATAGAGGTTTTGATCCTACAAAACTATTTTCTTTGGTACGAGCAGAATGCTGCATTGTTGTATACAACGAACCACAATGCATACCTTCTACTGCAGTGAGGAGAACCCTGCGGTAGAGGAGTATGTGCTTGTTCGTCTGTCTGTATTTTAACTCTTCTAAACTGGTGTACTGCATATTGATGTAATTCCCAATCCCATCGTTTAATTTACGTGAGTCCAGAAAACATTCCACGCATATAGGAAATGATCCTTGTTACGCTCCAGCCGAACTCATCACGATTTATTTTCCTAGTCAGATTGTCGAAAAATGTGGAAACATCAACTCAGAACAATTGGTTCTGTTCAGCTGATTGAATCGTTTTCTCCCAACGGCCTCAGCTAGAGGTTCAAGTCCCATTCGTAGCATGTGGTTATGCGTAGTACGTCGATACAAGACTTTAAAAGTAGTGAAATGAAAAATTCAGTAATCAACTGAAAAAAGCAGAATCTCCAGGAGGTACAACAACATTGCAGTCTAAGGGTTTATTCTGAAGCAATCAATTGGGGTCTTATGCCTATTCTGTCGCATATTCTCTGAGAAGAATACAACAGCTTGACTGTTTCTTCATGCTCAGTGGGCCGAGACACCGTACGGGAACTGCCGTCCCACTTTGAATAAGGCTTTGAAAGCCAAATAAACCAGCCAGTAAACATCGAAGTAGTGCATACCATTTTCTACGCACCATACACAGGCGTAAAAATATTTCTTCCACGGAAGCAACAGCCAACATAGACATCTAGGTTGAACAAGGAACTCGAGGCTCACATCTAAACAGTAAATCTAAGACCAGGTTTCAGTGACGCTTGACACAGTTAAAGTAAGCCGTTCCGCCCTTCTTTTATTCTGAGGTTAATCCGAAGAGGTAAAGGAAAATATCAGACGTATACGAACGAAACTGTGAGACCAAGCAAACACTTTCGATTACAATACACCTTTATAAAACTGCTATTGTTCGCCGTTTACGTATTAAACACTGACGCAGCTAGCTTTCAGATAACGAAATTCAAACAGCTCCCCCACTGCAATGATCTTGCTGGGATTGTGTTATTTGCGCGTCTTTTGTATCATTTTGTTCCTAAAAAACTCAACATAATCAACACAGTTCTACATTGCATTGGTTACCGAATGTGATTCCATGATTCCCGTCTCTCTACTCGACAAATGAGCAACTGTTAGGCAATAATGAAATCATTCGATTAGCTGGTTGCTTGTCCGCTTCAACACGCCCGCACACACAGTTGAAGCTCGTCAACCCAAAGCACAATTTCTTTGGTCGTGTTTGTCCGGATGGAAACGACATATGGCAGACTGTCGCTTCGCTCGGAAGGTCGTTCGCTCCTCAGCGAGTCAAGGGGTCAGTTTCGTTTTCTCAGGTTTCGAAGTAAATTCACCTCGTGTTCCCGTTTCAGCTCATCCTGAGCGTCAATCAAGGTTAGGGATGAATTAAATCGGAAAGACAGCGCACGATCTTAAAAGATAGAGCTGACAGATGTTTTATTCATGTGCAACCACTGACGAAAAATGTGTGGGTACTAGGTGGGGCATTAGGTCACGTGATTCCCTCGACAAGTCTAATTCAAAACCACGAAATATCACAATTGGAGTCAGTCAAAAAGGTAACCTTCCCTTTGTTCGACAATAAGGTCAGCAAAAAAGAATGATAAAATGTGTATTGTAAGCACATGTGAGACTGAGTCAGGATTAAACTTAACCTGTTTTTGGAAGGTTGCTGTATCCCTGTGATATTCACATAGACAGAGAAACGTCTTGTTCCAGCTTAGATCAGTTACTTGAGTCCTTACCGATGGCATGTAAATAGCAACCCTGATAAGTAACGACATTTATGTGTCCCCTGACTGCAATGATCAGACAAACCAAGCAACGCAACTCGTCCAAAAAGATTGGACACAGTCAACTAGTTTGATATTGACCGTTCAGTGGCTTCGTACAACTAGGAGAATAGGCAGCTCAACGAATGGTCCTCGTCGCACACTTAGGGGATCCAGGCAAGTATAGAGAGCGGCCGGACAGGAATTTCTCGGTTGCACCGCAATACTAATCATAAAGTTGAACTCGGCGCCAAAAATGAGCAAAAAATTCAGTATATCCGGGATGACTTCAATCGTAAAGTCCGCATTATACCGCATTCTCGCACATAAGTTTTCTTGTGGGAGCGAAAACAAACAAAGCGAGGGTTTTTCTGGAACCAGCTCTCATAGGGAGTCTGAATTAAGGTGCTTGGATGGAGTCAACGTTGCTGAGTTTTAAAGCTTCCATCAGTGTCCACTAGTCGGTCCGTCCAGTGATATCTCCACACAGGTTTAACAACTTGTAATACGTTTCTGTGAATAAATGTGTACGGTCATTTTCTCCGTCATCATCATCATCATCATCATCATCATCATCATCATCATCATCAACATCATCATCATCATCATCATCATCGTCATCGTCATCATCATCATCATCATCATCCTCATCCTCATCATCATCATCATCATCATCATCATCACCATCATCATCATCATCATCATCATCATCACCATCATCATCATCATCATCAGCATCATCATCATCATCATCATCATCATCATCATCACCATCATCATCATCATCATCATCATCATCGTCATCATCATCATCCGTATAATCAACATCTTTGTCCATTGGGAGAGAGAGCATGTCATTATTGAACATGGATACAGTATTGAGGCACAACATTAATTTATATGAGGTTACTGTTGTGAAGAGCAAGGATAAAAGGGGAACGGGAAGAGTAATGCTCGTCCACCACAAGCATTTCGATGTACACACGATTTCACACAGAAGATTATAAAAAGAACGCCATTGCCATTGATCAGCGGCCATATTCCGCAGCACCTTTAGCCAAGAACATCGAGATTCACGCAGACCCAATCCTGGACTACGTCTCCTCATCCCACAGTAACTAGAATTTTCGCAACTGTTTTCATGCCTGCGTAGTGGGGTGGCCAACTATCTGCTTGCATAACTCAGAATTAAGCTCCAAAATCGACACTCCTTTTGGCCGATGACGACTTACCATGGGCAATACATGACCGACCTGGTGCTGAGCACTATTTAGTTGAATCCCATGCAGCACACGCGAACACTCGTTTCCCAATTGTTCCCTTGCGGATTCTTTGGTATCAGTCAGCAGGACATGTACTTATGAGAATGCATATATCAGGGACCCAAATATTTCTGGTTTGCGCTGCTCACAGCGGCCACGTGTTAAACCCATCTAAAAAAGCAGTGGAACAAGTGGAACAGTTGAACGAGCACGCTACTTGAGGTGAGAAATGTCATTTCATTGCCAAAGATCTTGGAAATTCGTGCACAGACCTCATTTGTTACACTACAGCTGTAGTTAATACAACTTCTAAGATGGGTGAAACGCTACATAACCTCGAGTCCCTCCTGAATGCAATACTTAGTGACCACATGTTCTATAGCTTTATCTTACACTAGGTGAGTAAAAAGATCATGTGAGTGGATGATATTGTCGTTTTATGTAAAAAGAAGCACGCATCTTTTTTGCTCCTAGAAGAGGAGGGCAACGTCATTTGTATATTCCAAGTTCACGAGCTCTCAGTCACCAACTGTAGGAACTATGTAAGAAGGCCTATTTTTACTTAATGGAGGCAAATAAGTCAGATAAACACTGACTGAGGACTTTACGTCTATCTTTGAGCAGTGTGCATCGTAGTCCTCCAAATCACGAGTTCGGTAGCACTTGACAGAATATGTGAATGGAACAAAGTTCCAAGGCTTAATGGGCTTCAGCTTCACTGTCCAGGAATTTAGTGCAGCCTGAGAATCGGACTGAATAGTGGCAGGTGGTAACAGTCGGTCTTATTAAGACGAGGTGGATTGCTTGGTTTTCGATAATTTCACTCGTAGATGATTTTTGAGGATCCGCGAATTCGGTGTTTTCTGGATCTCTTATCGACTGAGCTAACTCAATCCACCTATATTATCAAGCAGTCAGTGGTTGGTAAGTAGGTCTGCTGCATCAGAATCACCAAAAAGATGGCTTGTCTTGCATATTATTTATTGGTATAAACATCAGTTCCAAAGAGGCTGAGGAACCACTTATAACTTCTGTTCCGATCGACTCGCAAGACTTCTCTATGACAACAGTCAATTCCACCGTGGGGATAAGTGATCGCTCGATTATATTTTATGATTCAAACCCAACTTTCATTTCTCATTGGAACATGGTGAGATTGGGCTTCCAAGTGAAACAATCTTCTTTTCGGCTACTCAGAGTTTTCCATACACACTTAGCGTCTACACACTGCCTGTGTCTACGAATCAGTAATTGGAGACTGAGACTGAGTCTAACCAGAGTCCTAAATTCAGCTTCTAACCATTCACATTTGAACAACATTGTTAACCTAGACATCCGGAACTATGCAAGGCAGAATTCCAATTCGTACTGCCCACTTGCATAGTTGTTGATGCTGATAAAATCAGCGACTGGCATTATTGAGAGGATGCAGGTATTGTCCTGACTCTCCAAAACTATGGGACTCGTTGACGTAGACCAGGTGTCTGGAAACCAAAAAAATAGAAAGCGACCGCCAGGATTAGGCGCAAACTTGTCAGAAGCACCGTCATTTCCAACGGTATGGTTGCTTTTAGTCAGCCATTCTGCCAGCAGTGTCATACAGGCGACTATTCAGTTGTGCGTGTTGAACGGATGACTGTGCTCATTAGGACCATGTACAACAACTCATCGGAGACATGCATGTTGATGTCGCCGTACCCGATAAGCTTGCACGGGAGAGTATACGGGCAAATGCACGTGTCAAAATTGGCGGAGCGTATGGCAAAAGCGAACGAGGCATAAACATGCCTCGGCGGAGGAGGAAAACGCACATAACTGCAAACGTTTTTCGGGCATCGCTTTTCAACGTCTTCATAAAAGGTTATCCCCGAAAACGTGTCTAAAAAAAGAGTACAGTTGTGCGAAAAGTTTACAACCTTGTGAAAACTAGAAAACCAGCGATACTAGAAGGAAAAACAGGCCTTGCCCTCAGCCTTGTCTACAGGAGCTGAAGATTGTTTCAAGAGGCTGGAACGGACTTCCTGGTGATCGTGTCCATATCTTTCCGTAAGAAGTTGCTGCTGGAAACGTTTAGGCTACTGGAAAGTCTATAGTTCCCCTAATGAACTGTTCTGACTGGCAGACAATCCAAGCTAGCTTAGTCGCTGCTGAGCAAACGGCTGACAATCATCGCGCTCTCAATTTGTGCCAAAATATTCAGCTTGTTCGGGAAGTTACCACCAGAATGCCCCTAAGTCGTTCAACTTCAAAGACTATGAAACCTGCACGGAACGGAAATTCCCTCATGAAACAATGTGAACGAACTCGGTTTCCTGGTAAAACCTGGGGAATCTGACGTAGTCTAGGTTAACTGGTGCGGATTTTAAGGAAAATGTTGACCGGTTTGTGAGGTTTGCATTTTATGCTTCCCATTTGAAACGGTGCAACAGAGTTTGGTTATTTTGTTGCAAACGTATCGTCACCAATCGAAGTGGCATCAGCAGTGCGCATTTGTGCACGCCTACACAAGATTCGAGTCTCAGACCACGACAGATAGGAGAAACTTTCTGTGCACGCTTTACAAACACTTCAAAATGGTAATCATGGAGTAATCTCGAATTCGGTTGTGGTTTCAGGGTAAAACAGTGGGTAAAACAGCTTCACCAAATTTCTCTCGATAATTCTCCACCACTGAAATTTTTTCTCTCTACCAGAAATGTACCGAAAATCTCATTTGTACCTTTCAGATTTACCTGTTTTCGATGCATGCAGAAATCTAAGTCCTCATGTCGATTCACTTACTTTTGTAACAAGCCTGCAAGTTGGTAGCAGAAAACTAATTTTCCAAAGTATCCACTAATACATCAAAACACTGTCCACCGTCTGGCAGCCGAATTGCACACATAACTCATTCCCTGTTTACCAGTTGCAAATTCGTGTCACTTACGCTCCTTCCACTCACAACAGCTTGCCAATGGCTTCTGTAGTTGCAATTTTTGCATTGTTTTGCACAGTGAGTATAGGACAACCAGCTGGCAACTTCTGTGTTTGACGAAACCTGAATCCAGCAGGCCAAACCGTGTGATTTTTTCGCTATTGCGTTATCATCAGACTACTGAAAACAAAATATTCGTGCTTTTCAGGCAGTATTTTGCCTTAAGGAAATACTGCGTTTTTGGACAAACCCATGATATTCGGAACCGTATAAAAGCATTGCGGGCATTGCTACGCATGCTGTTTTAGGCGACAACCGATAATTAAGCTTTAGACACTCGTATGCTTCCAAATTTGGGCATTCCAAGACAAAAATCATGTCGCATACACTAGACTTGGCTGATTGAATTAAGCACGACAAAACTGTCTAGTTGCTGAACATGAGTCACGCGCCTGCAGTTTATTTTCAGATTTTTTCCTCTCGCCGTAGGCCAATGAGTATGACAAGCAATGAATAATCAACAATTAGATGAATTTCAATATAAATTTCGTCCCGTCAGTGAAGGTATTCCAAGCTGAAAAGCCGAGAAGCCCTGTACAATTGTCTATAAATAAGCAGGAGTGTGAACCTCGCGAAATTCAGTTTCGAACCCATGACCTTCTGGCCAGTGGTTAAACACTAGACCGTTTGGTCACGAGCGGCTGATCAGTAGTGCGGTTAGTTGTCACTTAGATAACTGAGTATGACAAACGATTCTCTCTCGGCGGTAACCAAGGTGAAACAGTCTGCTTGTCCTTAGTGAATGGAAAATGACTTACTGCTTCTGCGTGAATGGCTCAAGTTTTTGAAACAAAGAAGTGGGCTTTGTATTGACCGTTTGTATAGGAACGCCCAATTGGTTCCAGTTTCTACCGCAGACTGTTGCTGAGATTTTGAACCAACGAGAAAGGGAACTGACTCCGAGGAGGGCATAGAAATGGACTACTATGAGGGCACCAGTAACTTACCAATGTAGGTCGGGTTACTTTCAAAAAGGTGTGTGTTGAAATCTTTCGTACTTGGACTAGACGTGAACGTAGGCCAAACCAGAAGCTCAAAAACAATATTGGTTCTAGAGTTGTTGCTTACCGAAACAATGTAGGGGAGGAAATCAGAACTTTACAGAGGCCGTGTGCTAATTATGGATATGATGTTTAACTATCTGTCTTGATACGAAAAGGAAACCTACATTTTTACTTTCGCATATACGTTCTAAGCTTTACCAGCCTGTGATGATCGAACCCACCCCAATACCATGTGGTCTCTTTCTCCTAAGCTCATAGTTCAGACGCACCCCGTGCCCACATGTAAGATTTGTCTTGTTTTCTCCGAACTGTTCACACACTGTGTGCAAGAATTTTTCGCTCCTAATTGCCCAGCACGTGACAAAACTGAAACTCAATTCAACCCATAGGGGCACCTATCAACCTGATGACGAATGTCTGAACGTGCTGATACATAGAACATCAGTCACCTGGGTTGAATTCCCATCCCTCAAAATACCGGCCTATGTGAAGCGCGCTAACAGCGTAGCAACCAGCATGGTAACCTGAGTCACGGCTAAATTCTCGTCTCAAAACGTGTTGCTAAGGCCAGAAACACAGCGGACAGGATAATATATGAGGTCACGGCCAAGGCCACTGGGAGTGATATTTCCCACAAGTTGGATCAAAGATGGATCTAGCAGCGCAGGGGAGTTATTTATATGCATGTGTTTTCCAGCACGTCATTGGTGCCAAAGCCAAGGCATCGTGTGATAAAAGCGATGTCCCAACGACATGTTGAAGTCCTTAGCACAAATATGATATTCACCAGTTCCCAATATTTGAATGGACGAAAGAGATTTCCCCGTTCGTAAAATAAACCTACCTTCTGATAGAAATCTCGAACAACAGAATATTAAAGTATGTCGGATCATACTACTGGCTTTTTTTGGGCGACCAAGGTGTTGGTTGAAATAAGTAGTTTCAAGCAGACGCTGAACCAAGACGAATATTTTACTCTGAGTAGAAGGAGTAGAAGTTTTTCAACAACGCAGGTCGGATGTTCAAGTGCAGCACATTGTCGTTCGTCCTCACGAGATCGTAAATTCTCCGGCTTAACTGCCAGCAGCCACGTTTTCTCAAGAATAATTCCTCGCATATTACATAACCAAGAATGAGCAAGAATACCAGAGGTGTTAAGGCAGTCTATCACAGAAAAAGGAACGTAGTGGATTCTGTCCCGTGAGCTTTAAATCCCTTGATGCGATACGCAATATTAGTGAATCAGACACATCTACCCGCTGAAATAGTAGCACCTCCGATAACATAACATGGCTATAGATAACGGACGACCTAGTTCGGTTAATATTTATTACAACAGACAAAGGGGTGTAAACATGCATGCATTGGTCTCATGTGGGATATCTTGAATTTCACAATCGACGCAACCATATAATTAACCGCTGACCAAAGGGGCAGCCGGACACTGACCATAGTGAGAGACAGTTGTTGTTGTCTAGTTAAAAGCCACTCTGAAAAGCGAACACTGGACGGTCCAACTTGGCCTCGTCCGTAAATGGGATGGTCCACTCTGTCCATATCCGTTTGTCCGTAGGGAATGACAGTTGAAATTAGAGGGGAGTAGGATGAAGTTGTGCATCACAAGCCCTCTGTCGATATCATCATATTTGTCAACCGTCTGCCTCATCCACGTTTTGCAAACGAAAGTAAACACACGTCTGCTTAAGTTCGTCACCTGAACACAAAATGCCGCTGAAGGCAAAAAAGTTACGGGCTATTCCACAAAAGTGGCCTTTACATGCATGTAAATTCAGAATAAAATTTTGGGGAATAGGGCGGAAGAACCTGAAGTGGATGAATGTTAGTTTGCTTTGCATAGAAACCACATTAAAGCCCGATAGCCATGAAAGTAGTCCCGATAGTCCCGGTCATACCTTTTTAGGCCTGACCGAACTTGGACCTCCAAGTGGATCATACGAGTGACGTAGATATTCCACATTTCATTTACTATTCTGATTAGACAGTATTTTTGGTTCGCAATCTAGCTAGACGTTGAATAACACAAGAGGTGGGTGTGTTGGCATGTCCAGCAGACTTGAACCGATGCACATAAACTTGGTCTACCGACAGTCATCTATTGCAGATTTCAGGTTTATGATACTGAGATCAAAGAAACAAGCCGGTTTGTTTGTGATCACCTTTGGCAGTTATGAGGGACAGTCATGTAGTCCCATTAAAGTGCTTTGATAAGGGCGTTCCGATGAGTCAACACATATCGTACGTAGTTCAATGGTTCGCTCTTGTTTCGGGTGGAATCAGGTAGCAGATGAACTATAAACGAAGGACTATGGAGTGATCTAAACTAGTTTGGAAGCTCTGTTTGACGTAGGGTGACACTATTCTGCGTCACTTTAGCACCAGGGATGTAACACTTTTGAAGACACAATAAGCGAGATATTAACGGATTGTTCATTACCGTTATTCACGGGCACAAACCAAGTAACACCAACAGACACATGTGCAGCACCAAACACCGGTGAGAGGGGATAAAGTCACCTTCACTGTAGAGGCTGCTTCTTTGTTGACACGTCCTGCACTCAAAAGGATGTTTGCCTGATTCTAATTGGCATTGCTTCCTCGAATACCAGCAGTCTTGTGTTTCAGTTGTATAACAAAGTTGAGTTGAATTGTCTAGGTCACACAGATAATCCTTGTTCAATCATGCCCGGAGCCACCGATGATCACCGTGCCTATATGTTTGATTACACTGTCTGTGTTCGTGTCTGGTTGGCTTTTGGCATTTTTTAGGTACTCCGGTATAACTTGTGGGACAAATCACTTCAGCAGAGGCGTAACCGAAACAATGGGTTAGCTGTTAAAGAACACGACGTGGAAAGATTGAACATTTCACCCGACATCTATTTTAAGGGGTATCGGAACACCTTAGAATACACTGTCACCAACCAGAAGGGCACAACCATACAACACGCCGGTGGCCTTCACTTGTGCTGGGCATGGTGGAGCACGTGTTATCCGTAGGACCGATTGGCACAACAGACCACTAGTATCAGGTGAAGCAATATTGATCAACGCTTGCCATGTCAGCAAGTCCCTTGCAGTCTCAACTACACTAGTTTCTTTTCAAAAGGGAAAACCAAGGAGATGCTTCCTCTAGCTGACAAGTTGAGGTTTAACATTTTCTTTGCCCTACAGTAGTATAATAGTTTAATGGCAAAGTTATCGAAGACACTTGGTAATCACATTTATTCTACCATAATGTAGTGCAAGATGGTGGGAATCTGTTGAGTTTCAAGCCACCTTGTGTTTTCCAGCGATGGTCAATATACTGGCGCTCGAGTTTGATGTTGCCTGAGATCGCGAGGCCAATGATTAGTTGGCTTAAAGTGCTTAATGCTAGAGTAGCTTGCAAGGGCAAAGTCAATCAGGTCAATATATTAGAATATATATGCAGATATCGATTGAACTAGTTTTAAAATCTGAACAATTTGAGACAGTGTCATGAAATTCTCATTGGGAAGGATCAACACTCGACTAACAAATTCAGCATTGTTCCATTCTAAAGAACAAGTATATTATCAGTGGGTTTCGCATACTTCCGATTGCATAATTTTTTGAAATATACTCGGTTTCAGCATAGAAACAAACGAAATTTGTATCCAAGATTAGGCGTTGAGGCACCAAACAAGAAAGTCTGCTGTCCAGTCCCGTAGATTTTAATGTGAATCCCGGTGCCGATTTGATTAGTAATTTACAGTTTGTGGGTATGTACAGGTTGTCCATTTGTGGAGATGGTTAGAAGTCTAAAAGGATGACTATCGCTCATCTCTTCAAAAGCTAGTCTACGAGATGTATGGAATGAGGCTGGGACATTGGCTTGCAAAGTTTTATCTCAGTATCCTTCCAAGTCAGCGATGTACCTCGTCCACTCACCACGGTGAAATGTATTGCACGATTAGTAATCTGTTCCTTTATTTGCAGGTGTTTTGAAGACGACGTGGGACGTACGACACAACACCTGTCCCTAGGACCTTCTGGGCTCATACATTCCTAAACACCACCTGACTAGCCTGACTAGCCTGACTAGAGTGACGGCAGCTAGTGAATTAATCCAGCCGAATCTTTCAGTGTGATCTACCGAGTGCCACCAAATCATTTCAAACCCATCCGACAAAAGTTACCCACAACTACTGAAGCGATCGTCTGACGAAACGTGACGTGGAAGAGGTGACCGTACCATACCCTACCAATTCAAATTGGATCAGGACACCTTGACATAACACTGAAGCAAAAGCATCTCTCAACTTTGTGAAATGAGTTTAACGTAGTGAATTTTTGTTCCTTGTGTTTCCCTTATATCAGTTTTGCTTGCGTTTGGTTGACGGAACTATATAGAAGTCATGTGGTTGCAGCTCATGTGATCCAATTACGGCGGCCATATTTGCCGGACTCGTGAGAACCGTTATTCGACATGGCATATTTTAGCTGAATTTAGATCGACCATTTCAGATGAAGTCACGCTGCTTTAAAGTAGCTTGTTGACAAAAAATCACGCTTGCCTTATGCTACAGGCGTTGACCTGCCACCGTTAATCAAGTAGTCGAGTGGAAAAACCAGTCGTATTCCGAATCAGATCGGGGTGGTAACTTGGGGGTAATATTGTCCGTGCCACACATAACAAAAATCTGGGAACGAAAGCGTCAGTCGCTTTGTAGATGAGGTTATTACAAGGGGATCGTTATAAATAAGAACACTCTATCCTCATAGATGCAGCACACTACTCGGAAGGTCGCTGAAGACAACAACCTGATGAGTAGTGTGTTACGTTTAAATAGTGTGCAATGACATCTTCAAAATCGTACCAAGTGAAACATGAGGCGGCCTTGTGCAGCAAATTCAGTTGAAGAATATCATATCAGTTGAGACTCCCGTTAAAAACAAATTAGTATGCAAGTGATAGTATTTGGCGACTCCATCTATAGTATAAAAGCGCTGGACTACCAGGAACGGATACTTGGACGGGACCGGTCACAAGCTACATCACCGAATCATGAGCTGTTTCTTACCTACATAGATACTGATCATAATAATGTACTATGCAGAATACTAAAAGTAGAATACAGAACAAGTTCAAGAAAAGTACGTCAAATTACAGAACAAGAGGGCATGCTCCAGACAGAAATGTGACCTGTGGTTCCAAGCACATCAGCATGCGCACACCAGTCAGAGTGAACCCAGTTGCGTTCAGTGGAGCGCAACCGATACAAACAGTGGACATGCCTGGATTCAGATGGTACTGTTGTGGTATGATTGAGCCAGATTTTATTGAAATAGAGGAGCATGAAAAGTTAAAGGGGTACCTGTCCACCCTGGAGCGACATCAAACCTCTCCAACGAGCAGGTTAAAGGATTGTCAGGAGCTCGACCTAAACATACGATATACCGCCAAATGGGGAACTATGGATTAAAGTGGATATGAGGTTAAATAGAAACTCACACCATTATTTCACGAAAATTATACTGCAGAGATCCTCCACTGAACAAAGTAGATTTTGCGCTGCTTAGATGCTCGGATTTATTGACACCACCATAACCCTAACAGATTGTTGCTGGAATGGAGTTTGGCCGTGCCTAAATCCGTATCCGGAAGTATAAGTTTCATGCGTTGTTGCCACTGGCTGGAAACAATTATTTCAGCTCATGTACGCACGCTCGCACATTACAAGTCACTCACCACAATGCTCTCAGAAGCATTCATCTGATGGGAATAGATCTTGTAAAACTAAATCCACCCAAGTTTTCGGGAATTATTTATGAGAAAGTGTTTTTTATTCTGTGGGCATATTGCGCGAAAATGATTCATTTCTTATCGATGACCTCATGATGTGGGAAAAATGTCACTTATTTCTGGAAAAAGCTTGTCATTCAAAAACTAAGATGATTGACGAGTAGTTCCTGTCTTATCAGTATAGGAATGTGATATGCTGGTTGATTTTAGCCAGACAATATGACCTCACTCACGCTGTGGATTTTCTCCTGTACATCGTTGGCCCAGTCAGCGACGAGGACAGATCAATGGGTGGTTTTCCCAGGGATGATTATCTTCAGGGATTGCTTCAGCTTACTGAGTGGTCCACAATGTTCGCCCCGTCTAATTCGATTGAGTGTTATAGTGTTGGGAAGTGGCTGCGATAAAACATTTTGTTGGCTGAGAATTCTACTGAAGTTTTAACAATAACAAGTAGAATCACTAAAGTCGGGCGTACCCGCGCCGTGCAATCTTGTAGTTTTCAAGTTTTCATATTGTCTACAGTCTTTCTTATGAATAAGTGTCCAGACGACCCAGTTCTCTCTACAAAAAACACAATTCCAGGAAAAACTAAATGTTATAATTTTGGTAGTTGCTAGAGTGGAATACTCTCAAGAAAAACTTATTGAAATTAGCTTTCATTATAAGGGAAAATTCTGATTCCTAGAGAATGTAATTAACATCCTAAGGTAAGATAATTGTTGTAAAACTCCACCGCAGCAAATTTTGAGTGCTGCACCTGTGCACCTTTTGAAGGACGTGACTTCTGTGAGAAGTAACAAATTTAGATCATCAAGTGTTTTGAGCGTGATGAATACCACTGATTTCTCGAAGAAGGCCACAGCTCCGACGAACAGGAATCAGTCGTGTGTGAACAAAAGGTAGGCAGAATTCAAGTCATAGTGCGCCTAAACTGTGCATATCGTAAAAATCTCAAACTAGGCTATCAGAATTTATTATCAGACCCACTTTCGGTATCCTCAGCGAGAGTGAACGACTCTTCAGAAATCACTGTGATGAACACTGTTTAGTGGACCTGTAGAGTCAGTTTCCTACCGTTAGGGAGAGGTTAGTTTCGTTCCCACCTTAGCTCCCAATAACTATGTTGAATCAATCAATTTTCGTAAATAACGGAAAGAATTCAGCAGATCAAGTATAAGAGGCACAGAGTTCATAAAAAATCTATCATAGGAAAAAAGCAATAAAGCTCGTCTTCAGATCACAGTGAGAAAACTGGATATTACCGTTAGTTCTCTTATTTTTGGTTAACAGTACTATCGGGTACTACTATTTGTTCTACTGGATATTAGCGAATCCCAATTTTAAGTTGCAGGACAAAAGAGGCTTCCCTTTGGTTGATGAAAAGAACAATTTATGCTGTGGTCGACTGACACAATAAAATTCTACTGAACAGCGACAAAGAAACTACGGAACAAATAAAGTACTTGATTTAGACGTTAAAACAGGTCGGCATATTTCCCATTTGTTGTCAATGACTTTTCAAATGTTATTAATATGTTCAAACTTCTTTCCACAGCGTTGTACATATTATCCTCTAAAAAGGTGGTTTCAGGCAGCAGCATTAAGCGTCTGTTTTTAAGCACTCCATCCACGATAACTTCTTCGTTAAAATGCCAGCGTCTCCGCCTGTAACGAATTCTCTTTTAGAAGTTTTACCAGATTTTTAAAGTTCCAGAGAGTCGCGATGTACAGAAGGTGAGCCATACACTTTTCTTTGGTTGTGCCTTATCCTCTGAGCAACCATTTTGCGACTTATAGAAGTATTCACATCCTATTGGAAATTTAAATCAGACGACATTTTTGGATCCAGCTACGTTAACAGAACCAGTTAGCTTGGGTACAACATGCCAGGGTGAATAAATGCCACTTTAACCGGATAGTATTCCAAAGAAAATCGTAGAGAATTTTCAGCTCCGGAACATGCAAGTCTCGACATTGGATCTACCCGAAACTCTCGTTTCGAATACCTCACTTTGTCACCCTTAAATGACCGTTAATTTCCGGTTCAGAAGTTTAAGATTTGTCGCTGACCATCCGGGAAGCAGTATTGAGGCGCCTTTATTTGATTAGTTTAATTCTTCTGAAATGGCGTGGATTAGTGTACGTGCACTTACTGCTTGGAAAATCCGCACCGCTTTGATTCCCTACCAGTTTTTGGCGAATTTGTACATGGGAAAATGGTCAGCCATTTCCTATAGCCAAGGTCCAGCACGAAGCAGGTTTACGGTCTTCGGCTTATTTAACAAATAGACAGAGGCCAAAATGGATACCAAAGTGTTGCTTTTTGGATAATACTTCAACAAATTCGTTGAATTCACATTTGTTCTTTCTATATATCAGTATGATGGAACTGCCTGAAACCAAGTTGATCCATGCACTTGTGGTTACTATACACATGGGACATTTTATTCTTTTCTCGGTTTATGCAATGAAGTCCACTAGTTAATTTCGTAATCTTTTTCGTTTCGAGGGACTTTAGTCTTCGACGGTGGTGTAACATGACTTTTTACTTCTATCGAGTGGAACAACCTTGTTCCATATTTAGTACTACACCTAAATGTTCTGCACAAATTAATAAGCCCAGGTTCCCGAGGGGCATCAAATAAACTACTTGGTTTGGAGTTAAACAATAGACATTACAAGTTGAGATGATGTTATCATGGAGCCCAAATACATCTCTTGTTTATGGAATTCTGTAAGCAAAACTGTTGGACATAAGCCGCCTCATCTGTGTGTTGATGTGACATCTAAAATATCAAACTTTTTTCTTGATACTAGTCGAAAGTCTGGTGCAAACTTTCCAATGGCCTGTCGCTAGTTTTGTCTTTCTGCTGGCCGTTCGGTAGGCGAGCGCCTTTAAGGTTTATCGATGTTATTTTTACAACATGGAATTAATGATAAGATGTTAATGGTAATAATTCATCATAACAGATTATCCTTCAACATGAGGCGCATCCCTCTCCAGTAAACAAGTAATGCCTTTTGTTGGATTCCTACGGGAGGGAATGCTTATCAATGACTTACCTACAGGATTCTTTCTAGAAAATCCTGAGAAGCCTTAGTCTGTCCGAGCGGAGGAAGTGGTACATAGTTTGGTACTTATTACATGGTAGTAGACCATACCAACGTCATATCTGCTAGTCGGTTCGACAGGGGACTGGGCCTATCTGATTAGTTCCAAAATGGCAAAAACCGGTAGTGCGTATGCTGAACGGTTTTCATCAGCCTTAGTGATGTTATTTTATCACGGAAAAACCTTGATATGGTAGATATCGGCCCGATGAGAGCATGAGACGACCGTTGTCGAGGCATGCGAAAGACAAGAGATTGTCTAGAGTCACGTACGAGTCTTTGTCTGCAAGTGAGTGTTTTACTCCACAGACATTCAGATTTGATGTTCAGTCCTGAAATATGGTTAGTAAGAATTCGAGAACAACATATCAAGGATCACTTTGAAGGAAAATTTGGTGAGTTTTCCGTAGTATAATAGAAACATTACGTAGCTGACAACTCAGAACAAATTTATAGGAGCACCAACAGTTTTCACCGCTGTCCTTATCCTAGATGTGAACATGTTTCGTTTGAAATCGTGCCAAAAATTCACAAGACTATCGTTTCACTATTCTGGCATAAAAAAGCCAAAAAGTGAAACACAGATGCCTGAAGATTATTGAACCTTTCTTTGGTGCCATCACGTTCATAGAGACTTTGACGATATTATCCAACCTTTTGGCCCCAGAGACCCTTACAAATAGCTAAGCTTGCTATACGCCTAAGAAACGTATGGATGAGCTTCCCATTGACGCATCTGTATTCCTGTTTCAGGACTGCCACCAGCTGAGTTTTAGGCCCAAAGACGTTTGCACATTCCCTCTGTTAGTTTAATTTGTGAGATCTCCGTCGGGTGCAGATCATGGTTACAAGCTGATCATCACAAAATGCAATTGAAGGCAGCTCCAGACTATGTGAGAAGAGGCAAACGCGGCGTTATCGTGTTCAGCTACCCTGCCCGACCCGTCCATGAATGGTGATATTATGTATTCCAGTGTCCGGACACCAGAGTTTCACCAAGGCTTCATTATTGCCAGTTCGCTTGTTACGCAACTTAAGAAGGGGTCCACCTTAGGCGGTAGCACATCCGATTCAGGGGAGCAGTGCTCATGGTCTTTGTGGGAACGAGATACGTTCAACATAAGACAAAAAGTGAGGAATTTGGGACGTTCAACTGACTCCATGCCAAGAGCCACCCTCCTCTCACCTGGATTCAGCGACAGATTTATGTCATCTTTAGTGTTCAGAAGAACTGTCACATCCGTGTACCAACTAGGAACATGTTAGGGTGAACAGGAAACCACTTTTATTTTGGTAATTCTGATTTGGTTTACCAGCCTGACTTGCCCTAGTGAATGGTTAGCGAGACTGATGCGTAACTCCGGATATCGAGATGTCGAGTAATGCCACTCACTGTCAGGCATGGACAAGAAGAATAAGCAGGGGTGGAACAGGACAACACAGTGTTTCACTCCTGTCACATACTCCACAGCCGGTTAGAGTTCCCTCAAGTGAATGTGTTAAAATGAGATCTTTATCAGCATCCGACTGTGATCCTGCAGGGCACACTGTCACAAAGGCGTAGTAGACAGTTTCAACGATCACCAATGAAATTGCGGGAAAGTGCATCGGTGAGCTCCCTAATCTCCCGAATTTCCCAGCTAACCACCTGGAACTCGAATTCACGTTTATCCATGCTGTTTGGGAAGAATTTGAAAGCGTGTTTCTGAAATTCATATCTAAAGGAGAGTGATCACAACCAGGTGGTGAGAAACTACGTGAAATGTGGACGGACGTGATCAAACGCGTGCCTATATCGATGTGGAAATAGGTTTTATTAGAAATATTGGTGATTCATTCGAGCAAATTCTGGAATTAGAATATCCTGACTTAACGCTCACGCACGTTGAACTTACAGTCGTTGTATACTTGATTCAGGGTCGAAAGGGGGCGTGATTTAAGTGAACGACTCTTCTAGTCTTGAGAATCCCATAAGAAACTTCCTGATATGAACTGTTTCTTAATCTGAAAACGCTGAGATCTGTTGCAGGAATGCAACAACTTGGCAGAAAAAGCCACTCATAAGGTCGCGTAATTTCTTTATTTCTTTGAGGGAAACCAGAAAACAGTTGGGTACTGGAATTCAGTGATTCATGCATCGCGTCGTGAGAATCGTCGTTGTCCACTGTAGGATACACTCATGTTTAGGTGTGGTCATCAATGGGCCGGAAGCTGTAAGATCTTCGGTGAACCGTGAACGGGCCTGGTTTGAGACTAGGAAGAATCTCTTTGCTTCCTACAAAAACCTTTTGAGCAACGAGCACAGTCGTGTTTGCATTTCAAACGGGGGGGGGGGTTAGCAGATGAACGGTCTCAGTGGTACACATTATGTTAAGATAAATAGGTGAGGCGACAAACGCGTGGTCGCAAGCCTGCGTGCAGTTCTGTTCGTTCAATTAATCACATCCCGAACCATCTGTCAGTTTAAATTGAGCCTTCGCTAGTGCGGACATCGCGTGTTTCATTTAAGCCTATTTGCATGTGTGTCAGATAAAAGGTCTTTCAGGTTTTGGTCAAACGAAGTAGAACGGTAAAATTTACCAACGTTGTGGCGTCGTGTTAGTGCTTAACGTAATCCCACTGTGATAATGGAGCGGTGCAGCTGACGCCATTCAAGTGCACTTGACCGAAATACATTATGCACCTCACTGACTAACGAGCTTGTATGTCGTAGGAAACATTTGGTTGGGTCCGATCACAGTTTTATTAACTTTGGAAATGGCTCAGTAGTGAACACTGAATGTAAAAATATCCAGAAGTAGTATCGATCCTCAATTAATTTACTGATGGTTAAAATTGAAGTGTAAGGGGTCAACGAAATCATCAGATTTCATTTTGCAATTCACGATCCTTTGTTTCGACAGTTTAAGAAAAGCCAGCTTAAGCATTGAGATCGTTTGAACGGAATGAATCATCGCGAGACCGACCAACTGACCGCTTTATCTGTTCTGCTGAGTCCATGTCACTTCAGCTGCACGACAACCTTTGCCTTTACTGGGACATGTCTTGTGAATGTACCAAGTTTCGTTACAAGATACTAGGCGCTGGCCCGCGCTGTTGAAAGGAAACCCTTGGAATGTCCATAAAATTTTAGCAGCTGATGAATTTGTCCGTATGTACAGCATACAAACACGGAAGTGATAATTCCGACAAACGCACAATACATTACTTGAACCACGCGGTTTTCGATTTGGTCCACTTTCAAAGCCGAATTATGTGGGGTTTCGATCTAAGTATTATTCACCTGTAGATGGCTGCAGTTATTGGAGCTGTTAGGATTAGTGGAAGTTTAGTCGGGCGTTAGATTTATTGTGTTGTAACCAAAAGCTTATGTGACAACTAAATCGACGCCATCCCAAGACGCTCCCAAAGCAGAGATCGCCTGAGATTACGCATTACGGAAAATGATCGCAACCAATTCAACTCTCTGACAAGGTGTTGTTGATAAAACTGTTTGAATGGTACACTCGGGAAGGTCCATTTTTTGCGGCTTAGTATTACAAAACTTCCAACCTAGTCTTGTTCGTTCGCGAAAGCCTAGAACCCGTTCAAACGTCCGTCGTCCTAAAATACGTACACATCGTTTGCCATTTGTATTAATTAGTCCTAGTTACAAAACCGCCGATCATTTTCAATCGGGTAATGGTTGTTTATGAGGCAATAAAATGCGCAGGCCTGTGTGCGCACGTGTGATCGTGGTTTGCGTACAACTGTTACGGAAAGTGATTAGAACCTAATTAAGGGTGTGACAAGCTACAACTTCATAAAAATGTCGATACGATACTGTTCATGTGTGATTTATTATTTCGTAGATATGCGTCAAAGTATTTCTTCACGAGCACATCGGCCTATAGGAATGTCATCGGTTTTGGTGAAGAGTGAGGTTTTATTGAATACAAGATGAACGGTTTTGCTTGACACAAATCTGGGAAACTCCCGGGCGTGATAGATGCTACTCAGAGGTAGTGATGAGTAGTATATTTCTTGGATGTGAATGAACTTCAGTTCCAAAGAGTTTTTTAGGCACTTAATTCAATGGAACACTAGCGCAGATGTTTTACAAGTCCACCGCTTTCTACGAATTATCTGTCCAGTTCAGTCATGATGGGCTGGCATCCGACACGATTTCGTCGACCAATTGCAGTTGAACCACTAGACGTCTCCACACAGCAGGTAGACCACATGTGTTTTATGCAAACCTGAAGACAGTACTAAGAGGAAGCCGCTGATGCCGATGTAACTCTGATGGAATAAAGTCTGAATGTAAACCCGCAGCTGCTGTTTGAGAGCCACTCACCGACAAGATGGCCACCAACACCAGTGACACTGGCATGATCTGTCTATTCCCTCCAGTTTCAGCGATATACTGCGCTTCTGCGGATAAATTACCAAAACAGTGCTCTCTAAGGATGCATCACCTAAGTGAGACTGGATAGCTGAACGTCAAACCAGTAGTTGACTAGCTGCTGCTGCAGAGGTCTCGTGGTATCACAATAGAGTGGAGCAGGTGTTTGTTAGAACTCAGAGCTATGGTCTAGAAAGAGTGAGCTGGTAACCGGCATACTCAGGTATGTGCACCTCGAAATATATCAATTCCGTACAGATGGCAGTCTGCCAGGCAGCTCTGTTAAACATCAGGTTTTCGAAAGTTCTGAAAAGAAAATTACGGCTTTCAAAACTTATGGTACGACGGTTTGCTCAGCTCCCAGCACTTTCCTTGCGGCTGACGTGCTTCAAATATATGGTCAATCGTGCTGCACCCGCTTTTGAATCCACACTGATATTCAGTGCTAATTCTCTAGAAGACATCAACGGTTAGCTGATTGAGCGGAATGCGTGTCATAATTTTGCCTGCAGTTCGGATAAGAGTGATTCCTCGATAGCTGTTCTTTTTCTCTCGGCTTTACTTTCCTTTGAAGCGGTACGACCGCGACACTGTGGAGCGCTTTCACTCTCAGATTGTGTAAATCAGTTGAAAAGCATCGTATTACAGTATTGGTTCACCCATTTCTAACACTTCGGCAAGCAAACAGTCTTCTTCAGCAATATTTAAGTTTCTCACTTAAGTTACAACCATTTAAAGCGCAGCCTTTGCAGCTGGATTAAAGTGGTTCATCTACGCAAGGGCTCAATCTGGCTTCGCAAGGTAGTTCAAATATATGTTGATGTGTTGTTACGCAATTTCCTGAAAGGTGCCTTCGGTGGGGGGTGATGTATCCTGGGGCTAAGTGACAGCCAGGCTTGTCCGGGTGTCCTGCACCTATTGGAGATAGAGTTCGGTTCAAAGAATTCTTTCAAAGCTAAAAAAATCCAGTAACACCGTCAACCCTGATTAGAATGTGTATTTTGTCCCTTTTCAGCCCACCGTTTTTCCTCCAGTCTGCGTAAATAGTTCGAAACTCCGGTCCATGCTTTGCAAAGCTTGTCCCGTTCTCGTGGATCTAACGAATGCCAGACAGCCTTGATAAAAACCCTATTTTTCTCATCAACCAAGAAAGATACAACTGCATCATTTCCATAAAAACCATTCTTGCCACCTTTTTTGAATCCAGTGGTTTTAATTGAAGCCGTTCTTGACTGTAGTTCACAATTCTTCTCAAGCTTATGGTGGCGTTGGATGACATATGAACGACAGCCCCTCGAAGTTACTGTACCGTGAACCACATCCACAGCCTGTCAATAAATTTATCCTGCGACGACGAAACTTCACCGGGCGCAGTCATACTCTGGGTCGTGCCAGATCGTGCCAGGCGATCGACACCAAGCATCCACTGGGTTGTTTTAACTTCCCTGGGGTCCCTTCGTCGGATAACGATATAATACAAAAGTTTCCGTGGTCGCACAGATTGTGAGTGAACGACGGCTGACGTTCAAGGCTCCAGTGCCATACGGCCCTATTAGCTCTTCCAGTTTTTGTACCTGACGACCGATTCGGCCAAGGGGATCACCCACAAGAAACAGGTGACCGGTCATCCGCATGGACTTAATAACGGTTGGCAGCTGATAGGAAAATTCGTCTTTCCCAGATTCTGGATGGGATATCTTGGGAGTATGCACACTAACAAAAGTGGCGGAAAGTTCTTCTGACGTATGAAGCTGGATGGCCATTTTCCACCATTTATGAAGTTCGGTTCGTCCGGTCTCATGGCTTTCATATGGTTGGCCACTGAATATCCGATTACCTGTTCACATCAAGTAGCCCATGAACTGTGTAACTAGCTTAAAGTAACTTTTGAGTAGCCGATGAGTTCAGCTGGAAATAGCTAAATCGGTACGGCAGTGTTTCACTTCCTTGCCCACAAGCGTGGCAAGCACTTCAGGTGCAACTTACCCCGTCCAGAAGAAGTGCAATCTTCCAGGTTCTGAATCCCGACTTTCGTTTGTTGGCTGGTGCGGTTTTGAAATATCCAGTGAATTTAAGCTTTTCCTGGTTCTTTGGCTTACCATTTCCGGGCAGTTCCCAGCCGGTTCCCTTTTATTGAGATAACTTGATCGAGACAGCTCAATCCGAGAATTCAACCCATTTGGTTGGCCTAGCCCCAGGAAACGGGTGGTAAAGCGTGATTATCTGATTCCTAATTTTGATGAGCACAGCGAGTGCACTTGAGCAACTGAATGCTGTGAGATTACGTAATACCGCCGCAACAACAGAAATTCCTTGTAGTTGTTCTTAATATTTCTATGCTTCCCACACTAACAACGCCCCTTTCAGAGACATCAAGCTGCTGGACCCTGTAATGTTCAGCCTCCGCTTCGCAGGTTTCGCTGAAGCCGGTATTTGTGTCCTACGACATATGGTGAAAAAGTATACCGAGGACGTATCTCATAGTTTCGGTCAGTGCCATTGCAGAAGATGCAGACTGACCTGACACAATGAAACCCAGCCTCAAATGCAATGGTTTGTTGTCATGGTAGTTCGCAAAGCTTCTGAGTGTGAACATGGTATTGTTGATTCAGCCTCAACACTAGTTCAGAGGCCAGCTACAAGCACGAGACTGCAGGTTCGTCGAACGAAAGAAAGAGATATTTTCACAAAATTTGATGCAAATGAAGTCAAAATGAATGAACGTTGTGTGGAACATTTCGCTTGGTTGGGTTACACAGAATTAATATGCTAAGGTTTGTTCAGTGACATTTCGGTGTTTCGATATTTCTGATTGTTCTTCTCCTGAAGAATGTCACTCACAGTGGTCGAGAAGTCAGGAAATAAACCTAAGTAACTTAGCCCTTCGTTATTTCACCACAAGGCAACTAACATATAAATATGTGATTGAGCGAATAGTTCCATCAAAAATGGCGACGACCCGAGTAAATCAGGCTAATTTACCATGGTAACATCGAAACTGTTAGAGTTTAGGTGGTGTTTTTATTTAAAACCAGCTGGTTTTGTGTTGAAACCTGAGGGGAGCTGATTCCATCCTGACAGAACACCGGTAGCAACTGATTTTAAAGCGCTCCATGGAGTGAAGGTCTTTCACGTACAGTGTACCCTGTTTGTATATGACGCTTAGAACTGGTTAGATGACTGCCGTAAAATGGAATGCCCTAAGTTCATGATGTTGGACTATTCGTAAGCCTTTATCACACCCAAGCTATTTTCGGACACAACACTTCCCTAAATTTCATAGTGCAAGAGGTTTGGTCATTTGGTCTTTGACAGAATAGTCCATTAGGGGCTATTCTGTGGATTGGAAAGGTACGACTGTTTTGACCCTATAAAAGTACTTTTATGAAAAAGATCCGCCTATGGTGTATTTGCAGACCACATCAAAATGCATTGAAAGTCGGTGAGATTCCGAAGCTATTCAAAGCACACTGTGGGTAATAATTATTGCTCCAATGTATAATGGTTTTTGCATGCTTCCTCACAATAAAGCTAAATGCATGTCTGTTGCTCAACTCTGAACGAGGTTTTACACGAGTACATGACTTTTGACATAGGTGGCGCCTGTTAAACAACTAAAGTTGGAAAGTGATTATCATCAGTCACCACGCAAAAGAATATGCTCACTCAGATGTATTTTACCCCATTGTTTGTTTGCTAGAGTTGGCTCAGGGGTTATAGCGCGAATTTATTGACTGGAAGGTCCGTGGTTCGAACCCATACTCTACATCTCGACTGCTCGTGTCTAGACTTGGGGAACCTGGCAATATCCCTGCCCTCATGCTTCCTTTGGAGGGCATGGTGGCTAGGCACCGGAAGTTTTTTTAGGAATATCCAAGTTGAAATTAAAACTACTTTGGTGTGATTGGGCTGGCATTTTTTATGCTTATAGTACTAGGGACAGGGCACTGGGAAACAAGACGTCACTCTGACCTACAGCTCATTTTTTTCTTAAATTGTGTCAAATTTTCTATTCTAATGAACTGACAAGATACAACAAGTTCTATTTGAAAGTCCACTGCGAGGTCTACACGAAGGTATGCTTTTTACATTTCTGGCGATAAGACAAGTTTGAAATTAGCAGTAAACTTCGTATTCAACGGGAAGAAGCCAGTAGTTTTGCGTGACCGTCACCAGAATATATGCATATACTTATTCACTGACAAGTAACTCACCAAAATATTGCTGTTCAGACGCGCTATTGATATAAAGTCATGACGGGAAAGCAGGTTAATGACTAAGAGCCACACATTTCCCACTGCATAATATGTGCAGTTACTGCAAAATATTTCCACGAATATTACTGTAACATTTTATGTCGATCGACACGGACTTTCTGAGCGGCCTAATAACACAACCTCAATCATTGCGTGCTTTATATGATGCGTTGTTTAATGGTACACAATTACTGCTGTTATCTTTCGTTTCGTTTCTGATAATAAAGGCTTGGGAAAAGAATCCACGGACAGCTCGAAACGCCTCAGGCAGTTTATCCATCAGGTCAGTTAGCGATGTGCAATGACAACTGTACTTGGTAGCCTAGTTCCAACCCTTACAAACGATCAGCTTTTTGTGACGCAGAACTACAGTGCCGGTGTTGTGTGTTTCTCCCTCCTCGATGTTCTTTAACATTGGGGTCGGTGGATGGACCTTCCGCGTTGACCTAATGTAACCAGACCTAACACACTGACTTTCACTATTGCACGCTAAAACTGGCAAATATGGTGGGTGTTAATTGCGGTTCTTACGACAGTGACACGTGTAACCTCAAGTACGATGTCCATAAAAGTGGTTAACCTGACTTTCAATGTAGGTTATGCCTAAGTGAAGATCAGGCTTGCCATGCTGAACTTAAACCATGAACCTGGAGATTCTAGACGCAGGCAGGCAGTGCCTCGTGCTCAGTTGTATTGAACAGAGATGCAATGTGGAATAACAGGGTAGACCGTACAAGATCGAGTATCTGATCACCTAATGACCTCAGCGAGGTCAACGAAATGCGTATCCTTGGAGATTACTGAACTAGTCTGAATGGATTCGTTGTATTCTTTGCTGCAATTTTCTCCTTTGTCATTCAAGAGAATGTAGCTTTTCTCAGAACACGGAAGACGTTATCAAACACATCTGTTTGAGGGGAGTTCCGAATTGCAGGGACTGGGTTTTGTAACACGTTTGCCAGCTCTGACGAATAAATAGCGGATGAAAAATAGAACAATTAGTCTTATGCTTAATTCCGGCTTTATAAAGCATCCTTGACAGGCTGAATGAAGTTAAAAGACTTAGAACTCAATGTTTTCAACTAATGCAAGTTATCCCAACCAGTCAAAAACTTACTGAATATGTAGCGCACTGGTGTACTACCCCCTTCTATGCACTGCCCGAAAGTCGAAAGTCGGATGCAATAAACTGAAACAAAAATCCAGCAACCCACAGGGATAAACTACATGGATGCTTGCTCTATGGTAAGTGGCAGCAGTTTCTAAAAGGCAAAACACTGTTGCCCCTAGAATTGACAGATTGCTTATCGAAACTACCAGACTTGATTGACAATGACTGAAACAGTAACTTCGCCGACTAAGCTCTTCACTGTGGAAAGGTTTGTTACGGGAATGGAGGGATGCTAGAATCAAAGGGATACTGGAAGTCAGAGAAACATCATTCTGTTCTAGCGCCTGTTGTAGAGGCGATTTACTTCCTCAGTACGGTGGAGAGAGAGGAGACGTCATGATTGCAGCAAACGTTGGAAAGCATGGTTTGTTCTGTTGACAAAAGTCTTCGGTTTATTGAGCGCAGAAGCTTTGTGAATAATTCCCAGAGGGCTGTGTCCGAATAACTCTGTTACATTATCGTTTCCTTTCAGTCCGAGATGAGTTAGCCTAGTGGACTTATACCTGCAGATTTCTACCCTAGCGCGGAAATGAAATCTGTTATTGAGCCAAGACTACACATATCGTATATTGCTACACTGACGATGACAGTGTTTCAAAACCACAGAAATGGCCTGTTCATTCAGTGTCGTTAGAACTGTAACCCCACAATCCGAAATATCTCCTTCGTGAATGCTGCGCGATTCGAGGGAGTTGCAGTTTCCTGATGACTGAGCTTTCATGATGTACACCACCCGACTGAGAGATATTAGTCTACATGAGCTTGTTTTTAAGGCTGTTTCTTTTCAAAGACCTGTTTCTGGTGGCACGAAAAATCTACTGGAGCCCGAATTTAAGGAAGCACTTCAGTCACCAGCCAATCGAACGATAACTAGTCGAACTGGTGAGTATCAAAGACTAGCCCAGTGTTTTTTCGCCATAAAAACAATTCTAGAGCAAACAGCATTGGTGACTAAGCTCAAACTTTAGGGTGCATTGTGCCCATTTATTGCTTAGTCATATGGCAGCCAAACCTGGACAATGACGGTGGCTCCATATCCAACCAATAAGCCACTTCCACCCATCTACAGGAGCTTGTGTGCAGTTAGTAATTAGGCTTGATTCTAGAAATTCAAATCCTTCATGAAGTATAAACATATGCATTCGAAAAAATCACAAGGCACAAATTCACTGGTTAGGCCACCGAGGCCGTAAGGTGCTTTGTCGTGCTCCCACGCATTTGTTGAATTGACATTAAAGTAGTAGGCTGAGTCCAAGGGGGTGAAAACGTATGGTACTGAAGTGAGCCTTTAACAGGCTGAAAAGACATTAGTTTTGGTTTTACGTCACGGAGAAGCTGCAGTTCACAGAGACGCTTCACGAATCCATGCAGCCAAGTGTGACATGTTTCGAGATAGAATGTATCTAGACAGTTGCATACCATTCAAAAAGGACCACCAGTGCCGGTAACAACCGGAACCGACCGACCTGTTGGCAAATCTGCATGTGCGGAATAGAACCTGTGGGAAACCAGTGCTTTCGTATAGTTTGCGCTCAAAAGCACTTACGAGCAATATGAGGTAAATTTGCTCTGGTTATTAATGGGAACACCTTTATTCCACTGATACCCTAAGCCAGTGTTTCGTCGTTAAATGGTGTGCTACTGTTTATTACTGTATCATTAAATTTCGGCTGATTGATGATATCGAATAGGCCCCTGTGTGCTCTCTGCGCAATCATTCTCCTCTGGCAGACAAGTGTATAACCTACTTTTTTTTCTATTCCCAAGCAAAGCTCCGTTTAAAAGTTCTTTTTTCATGATTTGTTGTCTACCAAAACCATCATTAAGAAAGTAAATCATTATGCGAATGTTGTATTCAAACAAAACCTACATTTTACTTGAGAAATATTTTATGACAAGTGTGGAAAATGGATGCAAAAATATTAGTGTACTGACAGAATTTTTAAAAAAAATCATGGGCACCGGACGTGGAGGATTCCAAGTTAGGTTTGCCAGGCATGAACAAAATAATAGGAAATACTCAACTCAATAAAATTCTAATAAAGAGTTCTCAGTCAACGCTACTTCAAACACTGGGATAACCTGGTTCATTAAAAAACCACAAGAGTGACCGCCAAAGCCATCAACATCCCGCAGAGGTCTAGTTCCGTCGAACAGAAATTTAATAAGTAAGCGTACGGTCCGCTGACAATCGGTGTGTTGCCCAGGAAACATGAACCCAGTTGTTTTTACCAAATGCCTGAGGATAAATCCTAATGACTTGTCTAGCGTGTAGATCACACTTATTTGAACGACTCGTTGAATTTCTCGGTGCTACTTGCTGGACAAGGCCACGTAAAGAAGGTTCTTTGGCATGCCTCGTGATAAAATTTACGGCCACTCATTTTTTTCTACCACCTCCTCTTCCGTCAACTGAATGCTACAACTGCTGTTTAAAATGTGGTAAATAAGGCCAAAAAGCATTTGTGGGTTACCATGGCATTATTCGAAAGGAATATAGAAAATATTCACGACAGAACTGTAGGACCGCCATTTGTCAAAGTCCCGTCAACAGGCTTTGGAAGGATAGGTTCCGGGCACTTCGTCTCCAAACCGATGTATGAAGTTTTGGCCAACTTTACAGAAGTGTCCGGAAGACGTCCCGACCGGAGTGCCGTCAATCTCGTCCGACAAAATTCAACGGTAATTTGGGATTCATAAGTTCCGTTAACCTTATAGCTTGGCATGCTAATCTGTTCAAGACGTTATTACTGGGGTCGGGATCCGGACTGCAAACTGGCCACTTCATTGCTTTTATGTTGTAAAAGCAAAGCCAACTCCCCACGAGGCAAGATCTGTGTACCCTTGCACTGTTTTGTTGAAATGTGAAGTTCTCTTGCCTGGTTCTAACACTTGAGGCAACCGCAGTCGATTCATACGTCACTAACGTGGCACCTTCCGTCATTGCTAATTTACTAATTCTGCAGGCTGAGAAGACACCTCAAACTAACATCCAGCATCTGTCGTTATTTCCTCAGTTGAACTAATTCCACCCCTAAGGATATCATGCCAGTATCAGTTTCATGAACCTGGTTCATCCGAAGAGAACTTATTTTCGTCATCAAGAATGACGATATCATTTGACATGAGTCTACATCCAAGATGAACACTGCTGAATCTGAAGCCATGTGAACACAATGTACCTCGCATTTTCTCGTACAAAACCGACCACGCTGACTTTAAGTACCGCCCTCAGCTCTGGTGCTTTCGTGCTCAAACATGGACCTTTCGGAGTTCATTCGGTTTCGAAAATAATTCGGGATGCCCTTTTCGTTTATTCACTGCGATGACATTTACTGCTTGGAGTCAATATCGTGTGACTTTTCTGAGTGATCTCACTTATCCTGTCGTATGAGTTACACTAAGGTGTATCTCACGGAAGTTTGAAAGTTTCCCGTATCAGACATTCCCTGAAGTATATTTTTCTTGAATGCAGCTGCTACAACTTGAGTGATGATGCAGATTAGATGAGTCAAGACGAACTTTGCGATCCTGGGAATAAGCGATCTAGAAAGTAACCATTTCAAACACTCACAGCTACGATATTTTAGCCGTGGGATTTGCAGACTAGCTCTGTGTTAACTGGGTTGAACAAATCTTGGGTGGTCGCTTGTATACCTTGCAATGACCGAGGTGGTCGTATGATTTAGTGTCGATAATTAGGTTTTTTTCTGGACTTATTAGTCTCTTTTACGAACCGAGAAGCTAATGTCTATACGGTGGGTTTTCCTTCACATTATCATTCGAATTATATGCGAATCAATCTGATGGGTTATCATGAAAAATTCGGGTGGTTCTAGGTCGCGAGGTGCATGGACAACGAATAATCCTGTTCACTAGCCGAAAGAAGGAGAAACGTTGATGCAAACGCATTTTTTTATATGAGAATACAGTTACGTTTATCGAAGTCATTGTGCTTTGTAAGCATCAAGCATTTGATTGGTGCTGTCCGTAATTTGAGTGATAATCGTCAAAACCAAAATGCTGGCGAAAAATCCGAGAAGCGATAGATAGTCATTACCAAACGTATAATGCCAAATAAATCTTTTGACGTTACTCCCGTATCTTATTTCAAACGGTGGTCTCATGAAAGTGTTAGAGCTTTCCCTGATCAGCACAAGGCACTTCGTCAGGAAAATCAACGGATACCTTTGAATAGGGCCATTTATTTTACTTTACTTTGACTATTTTGTGCGTGAGAATGGGACGACTTCAGAGATGTCCAGAGATGTAACTCTGAAATTATGCTGTCACGGTGGCAAAGCTTTCGCAGCTGCCAGTCCGATACTGGTGAGTGGAATTGGACGTAAATAGCCTGTAGACCCACGCATTCAACAACGCAGTTACCGGTACTAATCCTGAGCCTTAGTTCTTTACTGTGATGACAAAACTAATCTTGACACAGTTGGTGTGTGAAGATTTTGATGTTAATATTTGGTCGGTAATTTGACGAAAACCGTAATTCTTCCTGCACACGGGACTGCAGAAATACTGCAAACTACTGGGCTCAAATGTGATCTGCCGGCTTTGGAACAAGGTGGCTGAAGCATATGGTGTAGAGTACATTTTAAGGTAGTATTGGCGGGCGGCACAAATGTGAATGATGAGTAAACTTCGAATACATTTGTCTGTTTTGCTTGACCCTACCTGGCGGAATATAAAGTTAAAACTGCTTTCCCTGTTTTCGTACTCGTCAACCTTCACAGCTCAATAAAAAACAGTGTATAACAGGAAGTACTGCAATGACAAGTCTTGTTCAGCCATGTTTTTCTCCAAATTTTAAACCAGCACTTTTGCTTGACAGATGGCCAAATGATCAGACGACTGGCCATTTCCAACTCTTTCAAACATACATGCGGTTTCTCATCGTCTGATATCGGTTAAGATCTACATCAGATTCGAACCTCTCAAAGCTCATAATCAGAAATGTAAATAGTTCGCTGCCAGTCTGAAAAAAGTGTACCAATGTTTACGTCCGTGGGATGCCATCAAGCGATTTTGGCCAATAAAAGTCCTTGATTGGGTCCTTTCAGCTGGTGGGCAGGAAGCGATACTGACAGCTGTAAATTGCGGGTAGCTTTATGATCCCTCACATCCGCTAAGAAAACTTCTTTGGAGAAGCAACAAAAATGTCCACACCTGGAACCCGCTGTTTTGTTTAGATGACGGACCGGTAAATATTACTAGAAAGTCTCTTTCAGGTTCCCAGACAAAAGCCAATGAACGTTCAGTACAGAGTTACTAGCTATGTCGACAAACATTTAGGGCACAGGAGGGCTTAGACCAGATAAATGAGTTTATAATGCGATATAAATGTTTCTGCTTGTCTAGCCACATAGGGAAACGAAACAACTTTAATCGGTTTGAACATTAAGTTTGTCGGACAGTGACAGTACAGTGCAAACGTTTTGGTCCTGCTCTTCCTCAATATCGCTGAAACAAGACGACATTAGGGTTGTAGTTGTGCTCGTTACAGTAACTCTGGTAGGGGAATAACGGGTGGAACAAGGGTACACACATCACCATGGAAGGCTTCATATGGAACAGAGGAGACGTCGCGAAGTCATTTCATACGGTAAATTCTGAAGGATATGATTGTGTGCACAAAGAAATAATTAACTCATTAGTAGTCCTCTCCATAAAGTTAGGTATAACCTCCCAACCCAAAGCTCGAGACAAAAGTTTTACACTTTTCAAGCAGCCGGTAAAAAACCAGACCTCGGTCAACAGCATATCAAATTAATTCTGCGCAAATGCCGGAACACTGGCGGTTGAAGGTTATTATCGGCATGTACTTCAAGGAACATCGAAAACCTTAGAGCGAGTGATTCAACGTAAAGTATTTGAAAATAGTCGGCAACAGGTGGTTGGTCAAAAGCTCAACTTACATACATCTGGAGTACAGCCGTTTGGCCATGCGTTGACCATGCGTGCGACCATGCGGTGAGCGGCTCCTAGAGGGATGACTTCTCTGATGGAAGGCCCTTGCAGACCATGAGTTCTGCGCAGAAGGTGTATTTCGGAACTTCAACAGAGGTTACATAATGCAAGGATAATGAACCTATGCTAAACTGTCAAGAAGTGCTAGATAGACGCCTATGCTTTTCGTAAATCCATGGGAAGATTTTATCTTCAAAACTGGATGCAAAAATCGACCCGGTAATGTCTCAGCTAATGGCGGGTGTTCATTAGTGGGTAAGGTTGAATACTATTCCTCGTGGAGAAGAAAGATTGAATCATATAGTAGCATTTGTTCCTATCAAGGATCTCAAAGACTGATAATCGAATAAAACTACAGTTAACCAATTGCACAACTCACCTGAAGAGGATAACAGCAACAAACAGTCTCACATCTGCGGGTGAGGTCACTCGGGATTGCAAGCTTACAGCTGCAAAGTTTCCCAAGGATCAGAAAAAGTAGCTTCTTCCGAAGGGTCACATACCCTGAGGACTGATCTGTCTAGAAGAACACCACTGGTTGAGTTGATTTATGTTGTTGTCTATCACAGGTTTTACTTGAGGATAACTGTTACCTGGTTCAACTAAATTGCGATCGGTCGCTTTAATTTTTGCAACCTCATCGTCCTTATACGGCTTTGAAAAGAGGTGTAATGGCGCTGTTTACGGATCCTGCTTGAACTACATGTGCAGTAAATTACTCGAAACAGATATAAACCAACTCGCTGATAGCTAGTTCAGACTCTACCAGTGTCTGAATATAAGCTACTTTCAAAAATACGAGACTAAGTTGGTGAATGAACTAATTTAACCTGGTAAATGTGCGGTTGGAACTTCGTGTGGATGTGTAATCATGATGCCGCCTTTTGCTCATAACTGCTTTATAGCCTTTTTTGTAATCCGATTACCGGATTAAAACGAAACCGCCCGAATAATCAAGAGCCCATATTTTCATGCTTCATTTGCCAAATTATCTGCTTTACGCATTTTGCGGACAATTCGCTGTCAGCATTGTATGAATTTACTCTGAAATACGTAAATTAAACGCTAGTGAACAAGCCAGCTGGTAATTCGCTCATGCGCAATTCGTCGGCTTAAATTTATTGAGCACTGACCGCGAATTTTTACATGCTTTCCGGGAATTGTCCTAGTGCTCAAACAACGGATTTTGGGAGAAGATATATTCATGCCAATCAAATTCGAATTTTCGCTTCAGTAATCATTCTTCAAGACCATGTAATCGGTCCCCCGATTTAGTATCCATTCATTCATCCCTGCATGTGAAACCTCTGCGTTTTCCTTGATAGGAAGTGCACAATTCTAGTCGGATCTACCACCAACCCATTAGGTACGATTCGTGGACACGTGTTTCATGATAGCGACAACATTGAATGAAAACAAGCACCAACAGCACCAACAACACAAACAAAAAAGACCTGGTAACATGGCTGATTCCAAATGTTTGACACGGCATTCGAAACAACTAAAACACGGCGTCCCATAAACAGGATGCGCTCCGAATTCAGCAAACTGGTGGAAGGAATGGGGGACTGTGAACTGGCAGTATGTTACCACCTGCGTGTGACTGTACGGGGACGTCCTGGAAAATACCTGGACCGCTTCTTAAGAAAGCTGGAGAACATTTGTCCCAGCAGTAAGAAATAAGGACAGTGGCGACACAAACGGCTGTTGGTTTGATTAGTTGGCCGATAAACTGCATTTCAAATGTGGCATCACCCATCAACTAAAAGGCACCCGCCCCACTGCTGCTCTCAGGAATCGGGGTCAAAGGCAAGAAAACCGACAACAACAATATTGTAAGGCTTTTAGAGACATAACATTTGTTCATGGATGAACGAAGCCGTCCAGGAAGAGTTTCCACCGGCTGTGATGCGGTACATCTGATTCCTGCTACAATTGAGGTCCGTTGGCAAAACTGAGCTTTCAGCAGTAAATTTTTTGTCGATTAGGTTCAAACGCAAAAGCAAACGGACAGGGCGCACAGTAGCTTTGGACTGTCGAACAATGTATCGGTAAACTGTGTCGGCGCCAGACCAGGCTGAATTGTACGTCGTGCATCTTGTTGGCACTAGAGATGGCATCTTGGAATCCAAGTAATGTACTAATTCATTAAAAAAGTTCAAATGAATAAACAGCATATTTCCTCGATATATGCAATTCGGTAGCACACTGAGTCTCATCAATTTATGGCAGGTACAGGTTCCACAAACTTCTACTTATCCAATGAGTGTGACCATCACTAATAACAAAAAACACAAAAATGACACTTAATCAAGTTTTCATGCTGAACTACTTTGACCGACTGCGCTTGAAGCAAATGAAGTAACGCAACTCCAATCGCCATCAGACTTTTCCTAACATATATAAGGGAATTTGAAAGTCCGCCAAACTTACAACAGCAGACCAATCCCCACAGTTCCTCCAGAGAATTTGTAACTTCCCCAGCATTACCACAATATTAATTTCCGTGCATCAGAATGGCCACAACTGGGAAAGTACGTAGCTTTTTTAGGCTGCTGTAAGCAGGTTGGAGGAGAACAATCCAGTCATGGATATCCTGTGACTCGTTTGAAGTCATACATTTAAAAATGTGGACGACTGGGTGAACTGTCTAAGGTGCGGGAAATATGGAGAAAGATTCAAGTGGCCAGATGTAAATTAAGGAATAACAGGTCGCCATCATTAACTTTGAGCTGAAGAAATTCATGTTCACCGTAAAATCTCTGGGAAGTACGTCATTAAGTATAATTATCTAGCTATCCAGTGAAGGTCTGACTTTCGAATGAGTTCGTTATGCGGACTAACCAAGATATCAACAACTCGATTTTCTTAGCCAAGCAAGTTTTAGCATATGACGTCTTATAGGTGCTTTGCTATGTAACTATTTAACTGATTATCCTAGTCTGTCGATGTCTTGGTGAAGAAAATTTTACCAGACGTTGAAAAGTTTCCAGAAGTTGCTGGTCTCAACGTATGTCATAGGAACGAAACAAAGAAAAAACTCAGTCGAGCCCGTGGCATCAGATTTTTTTTAACATAACACAAACTAGCGAAAAATGGTTACAACTGTCTATCATATAGACTCACCATATGCTGTCGCAAGTAAATATCTGTTCTTAGCTTTTAAAATTGCTTTTCATTGTGCTTACCTAGATCGTAAGAACTTCAACTTCAAACTGACACGCAGCTAGAAGATACGATGTTTTCTCCTAAATTATTCATGGTGCATAACAATAACAAACTTATTCATTACCCTTCAAACGCCAACACTAGCGCCATAAGGTGTCCCGGTGGGAGTTCATTAGCAACTTCTCACCCGCGCATTTCATGCTTGCCTGAAAAACACTGCCATCAGAGTCACATGCTACAAACACTCATAGTTCCTCTGTTTATGCTTTGGAAAATGTATCTTCCTGGGATACTGGGACAGCCTACCTAGACCGTAAGCATACGCTGTAAAACAAAAGAATTGCGCAGCACATGCTGACGAAAGTTAGTCAGGGAGGCATCTGGTTAGTAAGGAACACGATTGTTTTCGATTCCACAGTCGGTTGCAGAGATAGTGAAGGGATCCTTCAAACATTAGGAAGGATTATTGTTTTTTCATCATAAAGGATAAAACCTTTGATTTGATCAACCTGACATAGTTCTTTGGGGCAGTTTTCCCGTGAGAGTGAAATTATGTTTTAGATCAACCGGTGCATCTGCCAGTTTTTCAGCCCTTGAGGTGGAAATCCTACCCTTATCCGGCTTTATCGAAAACCAGCGCACAAAGCCACAAACTCTTTAACCAGAAGAAATACATCAATTTTTACCCGATCAATCAGGAACAGTATAACCGCTTCGTGCCTATTTAGATGACAATACCCACAGAAAGTTCTTCTTTGGGCAGCCTGACAGCGAACTTTTGGAGCAGGTAGGCGGAACAGCGTTTCACTGTGGTCATTCAGCTCTCTTGCGAAGAAGCAGTGCACATATACGAGCTATAGTCATTGAGATCTTATTACTAAGATATTTTTTACCAAAAGTGACTGTGGCTTTGGGCAGCAAAAGCAGTCTTCGAGATGTGCAGCATACAAACCTGACCTGAGTGTCCCTCTGGATTAAAGGAATAAAATTTCACACTGGACTAGAGCTGTCGACGAGGGACAGGTGTCGACCTTCCGTACGCTTTCACATGTTCCTTCTAGCACATGAGTTGACAGCCAGCCGAAGTGTCCTTCGTAGCCTTCAAGAAGATATTTTAGTGGATGGAGTGCTTCCCAGTCCTTTTCTGAGGCGGTTTCATTAACAAACGTCTTCTGAGACCAGCCGATCACACAAGTCGGAATGGAGCGCGACTGTGTCCTGTTGCAAAAACTGTCTCCATTTCCCGGGCCTTCACTTCTCAGCAGCTCTTTCTGTCAGTATTCAGTATTCAGTGTTTAGGGGAGTCACTTGCTCTGCCATAACTGTTTGTTGCTGGTGTAGTCTCAGTGAGAGCTGTTGATTGTGATGAGACCCAGGGTTAACGTCCTGGGACAGAGGGTTTCGAAGACTGTTAGCATCGCCTTTTTAACTTTAACTTTCAGATTTAACTTTTAACTGTTCCCAAAAGCTTCATTATTACCATTCGGCCCGTTTACTTCTAAAATCCTTCCGTTCAACTAAGACTGAAGCTGTTTGGCTACACAGAGGCTTTGCGGGCAGTGACCTGAGTGGTCTTGAATCGAACGAAATCGAACTAATGCACGCACCCACACAACCACATGTTCAGAGTTAAGTGGTGTATTCCAAAATGAACGACAAACTGGTGTTGGAGCTCTTTACGTGCTGATTGTAGCATGATCCAAATGGCTCCAGGACTGGCTTGTAGTAGAGTTTGTGCTGGATAAAAGCAAGGGACGTTCGACGCCTGAGTGTCCATCATCTGTGCAGTGGCAGCAACTTAAAACCAAAAGCCAAAAAAAGTCAACCCGAACATTCGTACCACTTCCTGGAGTCACGATGTCTGTACTTCCTGCTGGCCGAAACGGCAGTGAAAAACCTCAGTAGGAGCTAGCTTTCTAGGCTCCAGAGCTTCCATCTGTCACAACAAATGAATACTGTTAGCCTTGTCCAGGTACAGTGATCTTAATTGGGCCAGTCAAATGAACGAATCAACGACGACAATTTACCAGAATCCACTCCTTTAAACAGCATTCAGCTATGAGGTTAGGCACAACTCTCACACCGTAGATATCGCGAGTCGTTGCGTCAGAATCAACAGACACTACAATAGTAAATTGCGACAAATCTGGGTTCATTCCGAGCGGTTTGTGGTGCGTGACTGTTATGAAGGATGACACTCCTCAGTTTTCCAGGCCGAGGGTCTAGTTGACGTACCTAACCCTAAGACTTTGACTCAAGTCCGGCCCACAGGATAATAAATTGACTTAGGGCTTTGTTCGGGTATCCTTTCTTCAGCACCCTGACTCGAAGGCCCGAACCGTGGGACAGTGGTTGCTAGGGTCTGCTCGAAGAAGCCTTTCTGGAGCCAAAGACCGACTTGGCTGCAGCAGAATTGCTTGGCCTGAGGAGACGAACCGTAAGGTACAAATGCAAATGAGGATACTCACAGCAGGTTCTTTTGAAACCACATTGTTTTCATTGCAGTGTCGAAGAGGGCGGATTTTCGGGTAGACTTTTCTAGCTTATGCCGTGCTACGAAACGACTTTATGACGTATGGACAGTCAATTGGACACTGCTCTGTAATGGCACAACTACTCTAACGAGATAATCTGGGGTCATCGGCAAAAGAAGCGCCGTCAAATTATATTTTAAAAAATGAAACAAAGTTGTTTCCGTAAATGATCGATAGTCAGCCATTATAATGGTATCGGTGGATTCCTTATGACTCATATATCGGATTTAAGAGCTGGCTAATAATTTGAGTTGGTGCAGTTCCGCGAGGTTCACCTTATTCCTCCAAAAGCCAATTTTGGCATAGATTCCTGAGGTATAAAAGAATAATAAAAGAAGAATTAGGGCGGTATTTTAGTAGTTCTTGCATCAGTGTACCTATCAACCATCTTAAGCAAACACTAGAATATCACTGAAGAGGAAAGAGAGGGACATTCACATAGCCATTTTGACAAAAAACAGGTCATCTGTGATTTGAAATTCCGTTTATGGGTTGGTTAAACATCCTGTGCTTGAAATGAACGGGATATTTATGGTGGATCACCTCTAACTATTCTTTCTTGAAGATCAAGTTGGGAGGAATTATATATATATATACATACATATATATATATATAAT
>SJOL01006370.1:106930-212225 GCA_004794785.1 Opisthorchis felineus | reverse complement strand
GAGAGAGAGAGAGAAAGAAAGAGAGGGAGAGAGATGACAGTGTTTTTTCCGCACAGCATGATACTAGAGATCTTAGTTTCTTTCCCGGATATTCCGCAATCAGGCTGCCTTGCATGCAGATCCAAAAGTAAACCTACTCAATATATGTACGGCACAATGACAAGGTCCGCGTATACTTTGAAACTAGCTATTCGGCGCAGCGGATGGACTGAAGAGAGGTATCGCAGTTGAATTTAAGCGTACAGCCTCGGCATAATTTACTACGATTTGTGCCAAAGGGCTGCACTCCATTGTTGGGTGTTGAACGGTGTCATGTAGCCTAAAATTTGCCACTATCTGTATTTAGTTCGGGCCGGTGTGAATAGCGTTGCGCCATTGTGGAAGACAAAACACTATATTTTAGAAGTTCGCTTAAAACCAAAACATAAATGTAAATGATAAATTAAGCAGAAAACTGCTCTGCAAAATGTACTTTGAAAACTAGCTCTAAGTTGGAAGCGAGCGGCGATTGAGACAAGACGAAATGGACTAAATTAAGTCCTTTACAAATAACCGGGGTTTTTAATATGCAGACACTGGTGTAGCCTGAAATACAAGTCGAACAAATTGATGGACGCTCAGTCCCACACAGTGGTGCACAAAATGTCTATTCTATTCACTAAAGTTTTTCTTCCATGCAGTTTAAAAATTACTTCTCGTTTAATATCTGGTAGTGGTCAATTCACAGGTCGAGTTAGTCTGTCCGTGTTAGCGCTGAAACTACTAAAGCAGTGCAAAGAGTTCTTATTTCAGCGCATTTTCAGTTGCCTAAAAATTCAAAAATTAATGGAACATCCTGGACCGACTAAGGTAGAAATGGCGCAATTTTTCGAATGGATAACCTGGATGACGCAAGGTACATTTTCCTACATACCATGTTATAAAATGCAGCAATGTTTGAAGTGGTAACGAGCATCTGAAATGCAGGCGGATGCGAACAAAAATTTGCAGCTCATGCAAATGTTAGAAGGCAGGCAAAGCTGGAAGACCGGACTCAGCCTAAAACACCTGACTGCACTTTTCCAAGCAGGGCGGAATTTGATATATGTGGTTTCAGTGTGGACAGTTGTACAGAAATTACTTCTGTGATAATCTGATCCAAATCAAGGAAGTTCGATCAATAGTGTGGTTTCAAATCACGAGTTGGTTTGGATTACCTTCCACATTATTTTATTGTCTTATATATAAGCTCAAGAAGAACCGGGCATTCCTTTTTAAAAACTTTCCCTTCGGTCAAAGTAGGCATACCACTTCAATCCAACTTCAATTGAGTTCCATCACTTTCATCATCATCATCATCATCCTCATCCTCATCCTCATCCTCATCCTCATCCTCATCATCCTCATCCTCATCCTCATCATCATCATCATCATCATCCTCATCATCCTCATCCTCATCATCATCAGCATCATCGTCATCATCATCATCATCATCATCACTAGATGAGAACACAGTCGCTTCAATGCCGTAAAGCCGTGCCAGAACAAAGTTTTATTAGCGAGAAGGGAGAAAGTGGGACCGGGAGGAGGATCTCCTGCCATGTCCAATTTTGTCCACTTCTGTGGTTCCGCCACTTCTAATTAGGTACAGAAAACAGCATGGTTCTCCGCAGGCCGTATGATACATGGCACGACCAACTCAGTTTGCACTTGTGGATGTATTCTCTGAGGGAAGTGCCCTCATCTCCATCAAAAACCGGTTCCTGGTCAAGTCGCTGATTCCAGACAATTTCAACTATAATCTTGAGACATCGGTGACCAAAGACCGGGAAATTTCTCAGAATCTTGCCACAAGTGGCCAAGTCTCGCAGCGTACAGCGAAACAGCCCGCACTGTATTCTAATGTGCGCATTCCTTAGGATCAATCCACGTGCTTCTTAATGCCTCTAGTGGTGCAATTTGGCAGATACAACTTTGGCCTTTGAGATTTGTGGGTTGATTTCGCCTGTCACAGTACCGTCAGGCCTAATGCAACTTCCGAGATACATATGGTGTTCCACAACTTCCACTGTCACTACTTGAATACTTAAAGGCATGTTCAAAGATTGCACTTTCCACAGCACGACCTTGCGTTTTGTGGGCGCGAAGCACATGCCGAAATACTGGATGGCCTCGATAAGCCATTCTAGTAGTCTTCGCTTCCTGATAGTTCTCAAAGACGAGAAAAATACCTTCTGGATATTCCAGGTCAGCAAGGTTCTCGTTTGGAGAGATCTGAAAACCTTCTAAAGACATCTGAAGACCTACCGGAGCTGGCCCCGTTACTTCATCAATGACGAAATTAAACGAAAATGAAGACGCTGGAAATCCTTTTCGAAGACCACTGCTTGTAGAGAGACTTTTGATGAGCACTATCTTTTGATCACAAGTGTGGTGTGATACACAGCCACTTCCCAATCAGAGTCCTGCTTGTCGTTCTCGGGTCCCGTCATCACGCGCTTTCGTTAGATGAGGTAAAATAGGCGATATAAAGAGTCTGGTTACAACGGGGTCAAACTAATTTCTCTGTGATTGGCGAACTCACTGCGAGCACCCTTTTTAAAAATGGGCACCACTATCCAATCGCTTAATTCGATGGGACGGTTTCTTTCGCCTATACAGATGCAAAATAAGGTAGACAAGCTTCAACTGCGGATTTCATCTCCATCTTTGAACACAACGCTTGGGAATTCGTCAGCACCACTAGCTTAGTGATGCCTGAGGAAAAAAAGCGTTAGCTTATATTTGAAGCTGTCCGGGGGCTCAAAGTTCACTTTGCTGGGCTATGTTGCTGGTCAGAAATCCAGCTGAACAAGTGATGCTGTCCAGTTGAATTTTTCTTGAAACTGTTCGGCCCAACGGTTTAAGAGTTCTTTTTTGGAGATCGGCAAGCCATTGTTATGTGACTGATTTGTTTACAAGAGGCTTCTTTGGGCCTGTCGTGCCTGTCAGCTGGGACAGGTCACACATGCTCCCACGCTTCTTGCTTCCTCCGTCTCTTCAACTTTATGAATCCACCAAGCTTCTGGATCCGCGCAGATTCGCTTTTCACCACAAGCGGAGCACCCAGTACCTTACATGGTTGCAGATAGTGCTTTCCCGCAAGAGTCAACGTCAAAGGACGCCTTGTCCGAAAGTGACTTTAGTGGATGGTTTTGGTATGTTTAGCTTAGAAAACGGTCTGAGAGCTTCTCGGTGGCCAGACGAGGTGTGTCCATCTTGCGCGCCTTTGCACACCGAGAAGCAGCAAGCAAAAAGCGCGTGATCCGAACAAGTGTTCCGGAAAGATCGACAATGAGTAACTGACGGACGCCACCTACAACTAATGGCAATGGGGTTTATCAGTAGTGGAGGTTGACTGGCGTGCGGGGGGCACCGTGTGGCCAAGGGGCTTCGGCTGTTTTGGAAGTTGGTACTGGACAGAAACAGTATTATCAGCAACAAATGCAGATGGTGTTTGTCGTCTTCTGCGCTTCTTAATCCCATTTCAAGGCGACCAACCAAATGACCCTCAGCAGCACTTATTCTACTTAACTGCATATTCATTCATTCGGCCAGAGCAGTATGTGTGCTCTTAGCCTACCGCAATGAGGCAGCAAAGCATCACAAAAGCTGTGAGAACATCAGAGCTACAGTCTGTTGGGGCTAAGCAGATACAACGAACAGGCTACTACTATTGGCGCGTCTACTTGATAATGTCTTGGAAGTTGCCAAACGGAATGCACAGAGGTGACTATCGACGGACAACCATACAATCACAGACGCCTCAATTCGGTAGCTTACAACAATGGCAATCAGCCACAGTGGCTTCTGGACCACCAGAGGTGCGTAACTAATAGCGGAGGAAACCGATGGGATGTCAGTAAAACAACCGTATTTGGGTCTTGAAACCTGATTTTGGAGAGGTAGCACACATCAACAGAAAGGCAGTCCAGTTTACTTGCGAAAGCAGTGCGTTGTCCGGCTTGTTTCGTGGTGCGAACTTTAAAGGCTACTAGATGAACTAAGCTTCGGAGTTCGAAGAATGATTATGCAGTGTCTCTGGCCCCGGCGACCGATTCAGCCGTAGATAACGCAGGTAACGGCAATGAGCGGCGAACGGATTTGACAGTCCTTAAGAATGGGCCACGGAGATGTCACTGGCAATGGAGTGAGGAGGGAGAAGGAATATCTGAAAAGGGAATGAGTGAGGCGTTATTAACAGCTTGTTTTCGCTTGTCCGCTCTGCCGTATGCAGTAAGTAAGGCGACCCTGCTGATGGCACAACGCGACGCCCATTGTGGCATGAGGTCAGGTGCTATTGTGCAATTCATGGTTGTACGTGGGCTAAGATACTGCGAGGTCTTCCAAACCTAGACAGGAAAAAAATTAGGGTCCTCAACCAAAGCATCTGGCTCAAAAGCATAATCGCAGGGCATCGTTGGCGTGTGACCGTCAGGGCAACTTAAATTTTCAAGGGCCAGTTCGCCACATATGTTCCAACCCCAACTTGGGGGACCAGGAGACTGTGTTAGTCAGACCTCCACCCACTGACCAACTTGGTATCACCAAGTGCCACATGCACGCTCCCCTGTATAAATCAGTGGGCAATGGAGGTGCACAAATTGTCACACCGTGGTAAGGTCCAGTCTGCTAATCGTCTTCAAAACATTAATACGTTGCATATCCCACGACGAAATCTCGTTCTCCGTAATTTCTTGCATAGTGACTCTGGAAATATTTAAAAGATTTGATCCCTTTTACCCATTTGAATAATACAGCAAAAAGAGACAGGCTGAGGGAAATCGACATTTTGCTTCAATACCACGAACCATCAGTTTGACGTCATACGTAGGGATAAATAGCAGTAAAATAGTGGGACGGAGCCAATCGTATGGTGGGCCAGTCACTTCTGGTTCTTTAGTCTAAGGCAAGCTGATAGCTTGCATCTGGGTCTTTTGCATGCACAATCTAGGTCCATATTGACTGATCAACACGACCTCACTGAAAGTTAACAACTTCGAGTTGAAATTGAGCAGTGAAATTCTGAAGGTTGTACTGAAGTAAATTCTGTGCCCGGTAGACAGAAAGTTTGGCAAATTTTTTGGACCAGTTCTCGGGTTTTCGGTTGATCTTTCGGTCACCTGACTCAAATAACGAGACGAGTGTTCTCAGACTCCTGTCTGTTCTGTCAATGTGTGTATCACGGCAAATGCATTTGAATCGGCATACAGAGTGTGAGGCAGAGAAATCGAGCAAAATACGTGAGGCCAATCGGAAATTGAGTTTACTAGTTCACGAGAGCAGGATTAGTACAGCGGCTGGCTACGCATGACCGATTACAGCAAGTAATTTGTGCCGTATGGCTGTGGTTAAGTGGACAACGTTAAACTACAGTTCCTTCTTCTTTACTGAGTGGTCAGGCCCCCGTTTATCCTGCGGATGGCTGTGGACGTTAGCAAAGTTTTCTGGAATGCCGTTAGAAATCAGAGTCCTTTTAGGGACTCTTCTTTCTGAAGTGAATCAGGCGTATAAATACTTCTGGCGAGTTCAAACAAAGTGGACTTACGCAATGTACTACTCATAAGGTTGCTGAAAATTCTTCGACAGCCCACGACCGGTTTCGCCCTTTTTGGGGCTCATCAGGTAGGCGCAGTCCCCGAGTTTTCGTCAACCTTATGTTCTACTTGAACCCAAATTGGACTGTTTTCAAGAAATACACTCATTTGCAAATCAATTTGGTTTTGCGAGAGACTCACCTGGAACCCAGCCGAATCTCTCGTTTGTGATGTTTCCAAACTGGGTTCCAGGTGAGTCTCTCGCAAAAAACAAATTGATTTGCAAATGAGTGTATTTCTTGAAAACAGTCCGATCTTACTGATAACCGTTTCAGAATTCCCGCCAGTTAAAAAGGACGCTTTATACGGTGGTTTGCAAGGATCTCTCGGATAGGATTTAAAATTTTGGCCAACCATCTGGCCAAACTGTGGTCAGCAGAGCCAAGCATAACCAGAATGAGTTTCCAAGGGACCCTATATTTGTGGATTTCGGGTGCTAGCCGTAGACTTGGCGTTTTAGTTAACATAGCTTTGAGTTAGCTGTAAAGTCGGGTGGAAAAAAGCATGCAAAACTAGAGTGTAAAGTTTTACATAGTCCGTTTTTCTGTCAGTTAGCTTAAAACAGGCTGATAATCTGCTACGATGTTGAAAGCGCGCTGTCATGTTCAACTGATAAGTGTGAGGATGGAGCTTCATGGCCTGCGCCTTGGAAGTGGACGAAAGTAATGGCATAATTTGAGTTGCATGCGGCACGACTCAAGGAAATACACACTCGACACATCGTAGCAACCAAACAGTTGGGTCGATTTAGGGACTGGAAGTTGGCCGCCATAGGTAAAGACCTGATTAACTAAGCCGGTCCTGATGGATACCTAAAGTTTCATCCACCACAATTATTGTCAAAAGGAAATGTTCGCGCTGGATCTTGCGAACAATCAGTGCCTCCAAAACAAGTTCGTTTACAAAAAAGCTTAGGAAGTCCTAATTTTGGGTACTGTGTACTAAAAAATCCTCACTGTTACAGACCGAATCTTCTGACCAGACAAGCTGTTCTTTTCCCACGTTGACCTTTGGTCTGCGCTTCGTCAGCGTGAACCACTGTTTGCCTCGCAGCACAAAACCAGACAGGAACCGGGTGTGCGCATGTGTCAAAAGCCTGGTCTTATTACCTGTCCTCGCTCGAGACAGTAATAAACAAAAGAGACGCTCGTTTCACCCCCAAGCTTGAATAGGCAAACATGCTCAGTGACGAACCATGGATGACATGAGGTTAGCCAGTTTGTTCGGGGAGAGGGTTGTGTACCGAGTCCCTTGAGACGTAACCGTTACGAAATTTACGGCTGATGGAGCATGTTGGAGCACAACCAGCCTTCCTATGAAGAGGCGAATTTACTCATAGAGAAACAACTGTGCGGAACGGAAACAACGTATATGAAACAAAGAGTCAAGGCCAATGAAATGCGCACTGTCCAGATGTGAGACGTCCGGACGGGTTTCCCGAGATAAGAAACACCCTATCAATACCGAAACTAGGTTATTGTTAAAAGGCTACAGCTGATGTTTCAAGCAAAACAACCCTCTTGGCTGAAATTATAAGTTGGCCTGCTAGCTGGCAAAGTAAGGTGAAATGACATCGAAATAAGTTTCTCCTCTAAAAGAGCACTGGCCACTGAGGCGACTCTACAGGGCGTGGTGTTTTTGTCAGAAATATTTTTTCGCATGAGTGCGGTCTAATGACTGTTAAAAGGTGCAGCCTAACTGTTCAGCTCAACGAACAAACCAGTGAGCAAACTAATTCAGGTGAAATCCCCTTTTAAATGAGACGAAAAATTCATCCGCTTCGTTTGTTTGGTGTGCGACCAGTGGTATTTTATCCTGTGACTTGTACCTGGTAAAATCTCGGGGCTTCCATTGAGGACGCAAGCCACGAGTTGACGTACATTGATGGGTTAATTTGTACAATTTTCAGTCACGTGTGTGGCATGGCAGTGGAATATGGGCAGGATGATCCTCAAGACGATCCGGTCGCAGCAGCATGTGGGATTGGTGTACTTACTGTTGCATTTAAAACCGATCGGTTAAAAAGCTGATAGGTGATTAGCTCCATCGTGGCGACTGTGGAGGTTAAAATAAACAAATTTGCAGCGAAGCACCAGGAGAGGCTGCTTACGTAAGCCGCCCCTTGAATACGAGCATAAATCACTCCAACCCTACACCAAACAGATGACGGGATGGTGTGAGCTGGGAGCCTTTCTAAAGTCAGCAACACGCTCATCAGTTTACGTGGTTAGTAGTTAACCTTAGTATTTTTACTACAGTACGCAGTGGGGAATATATATATATATACATATATATATATATATATAAACCGGTTTCAAATATAAGAATACTTCTAGTAGTGGAAAATGCATGAAACCCTGGTTTTTAATATTTAATCTTTTCTTACATGTGCAGTTTCACCCATGGAAGAACCGAAAACTGGAAACTTAGCTGACGGGTGTATATTCACGAAATCCCGGAAAAATGTATGCCTCAAAAGTGGATTTTTTTCTAGCTGGTCATCAGCTAAATCAGAACAATCTGTGTCGCTTTCCAGACTATTTATCTAGGTACATTGTTCGCTAAAAAATGCGCGTAGGCAAGTCAGCCACTGATAGGCGCGCAAAATTGTGCTGCAATTTGAACTATAGCTAAAGTAACTGTTTTTCAAACAAAATCTTATTTAACTCCCTAGTCGGAGATCTGCTTTGATCTCGATTGACCAACCAGCGTATCATTTCAAATTGTGGTTTGCAGAAATTTGGTGCACTAATCTTGCTGTTTCGTGTCACTATGCACCTAAACTGCTGACGAACAAAGTGGGAGCAAAGTTTGCTAGCGATGCATAATCATAAAAAGGAGATGAGCTTTAAAGGTGGAACGTAGAACGAATTAATTAAAGTTAGAATTCACCACATTTCAAGGCCGTGTGCGATTTCACATTGTCATCGATCGTGAATGTTTCCAACAAAAAATGAGTGAGAGAGCATCACACCACACCACTTGCAAGTGTGTCTGCGAAACCCGATTATTCCTGTTGACTGTACTTGAAACTCAAATGCAAAGGAGTATGGCTAAGTAGAAGATTGGGAAACACCACGATAACCGAGGTTTAAGTGGTCGGTCGCACTTAGCATGCTACTAATAAGACAAGTTAACAACAGAGCTTCAGTGCAAGGTTTAGAATATCTCATCAGATACCCCTCCGAACCGCAGGACAAATATGCTACCGGTCCTAATTAGCACACCAGTATTAAGTGGACAATGATAATTTTTTTGCGAACAGTATGTCCATCATGCCCGACGGAAGTTCAGATACTTGCCAGGTGAGAGGTTTTGAGTGGTCTTAGTTGAAGAATTGTCATATTCCTTCTCACAAGAAAGGAAGACCGCATGCGGCCGAGGCTTTCAGAATCCGACCATTCCGTTAAAAAAGCTTTACGCTTTGATAGTCTACAACTTTTGGCGAGCATTTCCAGGACTTTTTAGTTTTAACTAGATGATATTATTGGGTGCACGGAAGAAATACCACCAGAATTAGAGGACTAACCACACAAAATAAGTGAAGTCCAGGACGAATCAGATACCGAAAAGACACTAACGGAATCACCTCTAATGCATGGAAAACGGCGACTAGTTGCGTAAAACTGCAGTTCAGAATTCGTTGATTTTTTAAACCATGCATAACAAGACACCGGTTTAATATCAGCAGTAGTTTGTTTCCTAAACTTAAGACACTACTCAGGAGGTTGCTGAAAACTCTCCTACAACCCACAATCAGTCTCACCCGGTAGGCACAGTCCCCAAGTTTCCGTCAACCTCATGTTCTACTTGAACTCAAACTGGACCAAATTCGACAGTTGCTTCCATTCGTACACAAATTTGACTTTCCTCTCGTTTCCCCTCAGATGGGATCGATTTTGGTTTGTCTATTCACGAAATCACTTCGGAAAGAAACAGAGGTATACTGCGCCTTGTTGCATTCGTATTCTGGGTATATAATGAGTGATTTTTCTGACGAATACGACCCAAGACAAACTCCATCTATGTGCAAATGTTTTCATCACTTTTACACAACCTCGTGTAACTCCCTTGTAGCTCACTTTGGCTTCTAGTGTGACAGTTGTTCTCAGTACTAAGGATTGCAGCTTATATCTTAAGCTGTCCTCGGCTGTTAACATAACAACCTCGTAAGTTTTTTAATGAGCATGATGATTCATTGAAGAAGAATATTTTTACTCACCCTTCTAACTTTGGTGAAATTTTTTGATTTTCTGAGTTTTTATAGACAGGACTTAGTAGTGAGAGTAGTGTGGCAATTTTAAAAGAATAATCACAGTGACCCGAATTAAGGACAGGGTATTTCTACTTGTTTACCTTTGAAAATAAGAATTCATTTGCGCTTCAAACTACACAACGTGAGTGAACGCTCTGTCTGACCACATCGTAATGGGAAATCGCTTTTAAAAAATCAGAGTAGTCAGGGGGTTGGAAACGGAACTGTTCATCGACAGAAATGTGTATCAGTTTTATGTAGATATGCAGACAGAGATTATCCCAGTCCCAGTAATTGAACTCGGTCTATGGTCGTTTCCTCAATAGAGATCTGCCTCCTTAATACCGAGAACCGCCTTGAAATCACTTGGTAACGGCAACGTTAACCATCGTCGGCTTATGTTTTAAGGCCACTGATTTCCCGAGCCCCTACTGCCAAATAAGTATTCGGGCCTCGACTTCTTCACTAATGCAGTGAAATCGTGCGCTAAATCCCATTTAGCCAATAGTTTGTCGGCACCTATAACTGTCCTTCACGTGCACGGTAAATCTGGCACAATTGTTTATATCCTGGGAAACAGTTACAATCTAGGACAAACACGTGCTCTGTCTTCTTTGTAGACTACACCATCATACGGAAACGTTTTGAAGCTCAAGACCATCCCACCCCGCCGTATCCAGAAGCTTTGTTCACATGATGTGCTCACCTGTGGTCTGTCCGCCCAATCTTTGTCCAAGTCCCCGGTTTGTCTTCTAATGGGAATGGAGGCGTTTTTGGGAGCAGGACTGTGCGTTCACACACGAACAATCACTACTACATAGGGAGAAGCATTGCCTTTGCATTTTCGTGCCTAATTGCAGAACAAGTCGTATTTCTGTGTCAGAGACCAAACCCCCATACTTCGTGCTGGCTAAGTCCAGCCCCGCAACAACAGAACCTACACTCAACGGGGTTATTCTATTCGGCATCCGCCTAAATCCTGATTGCTTTGAACTTACTGCAATTTAACGGGGAAGCTAAGCACGAATATTCTCTAGTCGGCACACACTGTCAGACGTGTGTGCGCATTTTCGAAGCAAGAGTTTAAACGTAGACGTGGATTTCCAAGAGAACGAAAATATGTCCACTCTCGCCTAAATATCTACGGAACGGTTTGCGAGTCGAGTAAGATTTATAGCACATACGTCTTGAAGCCTGCCATTTGTAAAGTGCCTTGAATATTTGTTTTGTATTGGAAACCAAACTGTGATTAGACAAGCTTTCGGAAAGGGCCACCGTCACCAGTACTAATTAGTTAAAGACAACCTGGAGACCCTCAGAACGACAACTTTTGGGAATCAAATGAGGCAGGATGTATCACAGCCAGTTAACTGGCTAGCAACCCACGAGATGCAGGATGTAGATTACCAAAAACCTGAATTCATTGTGCATGAAAACTGTAAGCATCAGCCATTATTCAGTCGGCGATAACATCTTATGCTTAGGTGTACATATTTCAGTCGGGAAGTCGGTGTTGCATTCTTAACGTTTCGATGGGCTTGGGTGGTCGATCTGTTGGGAACCAATAGAATGAGTTGGCCACTGAGTAATTAGTGGTACGGTCATAGAAAATTATAAACGATGTATTTTGTGAATAAATAAGTTTTTCTAGTTTTATGTGCGACTGTAACCACTTAATAAACTTTTCGTTTTTATGAAATAGATTGAAGAACGCTGTATCAATTTTGACTGCAGATGCGCCCAGTTGTATCGGAAGTTTAATTTGACTGAAGCAGTAATACGAATCTCTCTGCTGGGGCTCGCTTCTTTTGCGTAAATGATCATGCACAAACAAAACAAAGTTCTTTGCTTGTTTATTTTGGAGGACGACACTGAATTCCATCCGAACATTTTCAAACTGTTGTCGGTTATCGATTTAGCCCTGATCGTGCAACGCTGGGTAACCTGTTCTAATGTTTATAGCAATAGATTATATCGTCCCGGAAGGTCGACTCCATCCTGTGAGGAAATCGAAAGTTGAGAGCGGGCCACAAGAGAAGCGAATCAAACAAAACGTAGACACAACTCATCCAGATAAGTCTGAAATAAATGTTGCTATCTAGGCCAAGGTATTTTATAAATAGTCCAGGGGATAAAGACACAATATTCGTCCTCTAGGAGGATATCTCTCGAAAAAACAAACAAATGCTGTTTGGTCTACTGAACCTTCTAATATATTTTAGAACATTGGAGTTAGCACTCTCTATGTGAGACAGCGGACCAATTATTGAGGTACGCTCCAGTCCAAATCCTTCTCAGAAGAGATATACACACCATTAATGTGCAACCATCAGTCATGGAAAACAATCGACCCTCTCTTGAAGGTACTCATTTCAAGATCCAACAAACCTTTTGCTAAAGTGACCGTTTTCAATAGCTTGTATGGTCTACAGGCAAAGTGGTGATATTTGCAGTCGCATCTTATTCTCTGTGATCTGTTTCTGAAAGTAGTGAATTTCTTCAGTGGACCCCGTTTTCACTGAAAAAGTCCACCCTTTGTATTTCTCATCCCAGTGAAATACTAACTCCATGACTTTCAAAGATAAACGTGCCTCACACAATAAAAGAAATTATTTTTTGGGGCAAGCCAAAACATAGGATGGAAGCTGCTGAAGATATGGGCTTCCTACGAATTGAATACGGAGAAACCGGAGCACAAATATTAAAAGGGCCAAAAAGCATTCGCAGAACAGGACTTCTGATCAGCTAATGGAGCTGAAAAAATAAACACCATATAATCACAATCACTGAAAAACCTAAACCACTTTTTCGAGAGGCTACATCAAACCCAAAAATGTCCCGGAAAGTGGAATCAGTGGCTAATAGCTTCTAGTGCTTACCCTCAGAAAACTGAATTTAAGTCACCTGCTCCATGAACTTGGGAGGGATACCAGAAAAAGCATCGTATTGATTTCTGAGTATTTTGAGCTCCACCCGTTCACTAGCGCGCAGTACAAAAATAGCTGAGACCGTGCAGTCAAGAAGACAGCCTAGGTTACTCCAGTTCCTACTGAACCAAAGCGAAGGAACTGATTCATTCATTTTGTTGGTTAATCGGTATTTTTTAGGAAGATAAATCATCATAAACGGTAAGCGATTTTCCTGTACACTGAGACAGGCTTTCACTGAGTCCTAGATGTGAACAGCACACTTAATCAGTTGATAAGCCCGCTGACTTCCTCAGGGCTTATGGGCATCTAGATATACGTAATACTAGGCTTATGGTTTAGAAGTCAGTCCGGCAACCTGTAATGATGTTTGGCACGGATTTACTCTTTATGAATCAATCTGAACAGCATAACCCGTTGTTAGACGCAATAAGTTGTGTGCCTTAATCCTTGTGACAGATCTTCGTGGCAACAAAACTGTGAGATTGTTCCTCAACTAACCTACTCTTAATTTTTCAAGAAAGATTCCCCAATCTACAAGTAAAATGTGATTGTGCATGGTTTTTCTTGTTGTTTTACAGCAGCATGTATTTAACATACTATTGCTTTCTTGGGAATAATATACTGATGGGTCTTCAGCACCGCATGGCTACAAGTTTAGAAAACTTAAACGCCGTTGATTGTGTCATTTCAAATCTGCAGTGTCCTCTATGGATTCGTTCAAATACATTAAGTAAACCAAAGTCAGGATTATGATGGCTTTCACCAGGACATTTTGATTGGAGCTCTGCAATTAGTCCCGCAGCCTTACATTTTACTAGTAAATGACAGCAAATTACGTCATGACGCGTGAGAGGTTTGACCTAATTAGTTGAGTCATTAAAAAAGACGTAACGTAAGAGTGCCGAATAAACCAGTACCACTTGGTGTCATTCAACGGAGATAATTTACAATCTTTTATAACGAGCTGCCAGACGAAATTACAATGCTACCCTGTTAATGGGGCTGAGGAAACTGCGCGCCTCTCAACCAGCGATTGCTGCGGGTAGTTGTGGTAACAGTGCATTTATGGCCTGGAATTCAGTATGCCTAAGGTCTGTGGTGACTTGTTTCAAAGGAAATATTGCGAGCTTGACCGTGTTAGCTGCTTACGCTTTGTGTCTGTATCGGACCTATCTATAAAGAAAGAGTTCTATGAACAAATGAAGTAACTGGTCACAAAGACGCCAATACTAGGCTTCTTGACAGTAGCGGGTGACTGCGAAGCACGAGTAGGTGGACGATACAGCAACACACTCCAAGTAATTGGTCGGGTTATATTTTTACTTTATGTTGTGAGAGCAGTGACTTGCCCATGGATTTCGTCTCCTGTAATCAGCTCGTTGTTACCAATGCTAGTTTTCAGCTTCCAAGAAAATATTTGCTAACGACGGTCGCACTGCTTCCAAAGCACAGTACGCTATGGTGTGGGCTTCACGGGCTCCATCAGCTGAATATTTTGAATCTTATAAAAGTGCTACTTGGAAGTGCATGAGTTACAGATCACACGCTTACGGGGGCCAGGACCAAACCCTATCTTCTGCTAAGAGAAGGAGAAGTCCTCCAAAGCCCAACAGCATAGCGCCACTCAGCCATCCAGAGGACCAGTAAACACTTTCCACACTAGGTAGGATGCTAACAGCTCTAACCGTTTTACTAAGGTAAACGAATAGTGGACAGCTTTGGAAACTATACAAAATGCCACTGTAGATCAGCTAGGCTACGTGCAACCACATCACAAGAGCTGGATCAATGAGGAACAAACTTCTTTGACTAAAATAGCAACAGTTACCGCATCCCCCAGTCGGGAGATTTTCGCAAGCTCCGATGGAGATCTGAATGCTGTTATCATCCTGGTGTTTTGTATTCTCTGGCACAAGTAACCATCCCATATTCGAATAGTTGCACCATCAGCCAGTGGTAATTTTGGTTACTTCTACTCAGCAATCGGCCTCGAAGGATGAAGCCTTTTCTAGGTGGAATGGATCATTAATCTAAGCACTGTGCACTATCGAACAGGTGTTTTTCTTCTGGGAGTATCTCAAAAAATGAAGTTTGTCTGTCCAGTTTTAGCCAATGATAGTATGCCGAATGCTGAAAATTTGATCTGTGGAAGTTTGAATCTAGATAACTATTTCAAACTTCGTTTGAAGTTCATCAGCCTGCCTTTAACAAATGCCAACCATGGCATTATTCGTCTTCATGCAATCTGAATAATCACCGTGATCAAACTGAACATCTGCAACTGTAGTGAGAGGCAGAAGAAAGTACACAAAGAACGTGGTTTTCAGCTTGTTCACCGGTCTGGACCGTTTGATTGCAAACGCTTTATCACCAATGGAGGTGACATCGTCACTACCTTTTTAGAGAGCACAGTGGAGCGTAGCAGTACGTCAATGGTTGTGCACTGAGTAGTGGTGCGTGTATCTTAAGACGTGCTTGATTAGCAAACCCAAGAATAGGAAATGTCTTGGAGTCATATCACTAAGTATGACAAAGTGGGACCCAGAGATGTCAAGGACGGAGGTCAGTCGAACATCAACCAGTGGACAAGAGCAGGCGAGGCTGTGCTAAATGGGTAATTGGTCATTGACTGGTCATGGCAGGATAACAGACCAACCAGTAGAACCACCCGACAGAACAGCTATTATAATCGTCATCGAAGGTCAGCCCCGGCTACCAGCAAATAGATTGATACACATGAACCACCACTTAACAACGACCACTTACGCGCCGCTACCTTCCACTCTGTGCCCTAACAACTCACTGATGTTGCCCGATTGGGGATAAAACGTTGGTAACCAAACTACCCAGCTCGGCGAACATACCAATGACCATCTATGCTACCTGGGCTACCGACATTCTCCTCAATAGCACACATATTCATGGAGGTGGTGCCTGATTTCTGACTACGTAACACTGGTTCTGCAATGATCTGTTAATGAAGGTTAACATCGACCAGACCTAAGTGCTTTCGCTCACCACCACCACCACCACCACGACATAAAACTATTACTATCTCATATTCATTATGAAACCGGTGGGATCCACCTATCACACTTAGCTAGAGTAGGAATTACAAGCTGGTTATCTCTTGATCTGCTGTGTTCTGGAATGGTACGGCTGTGATATATGTGATGATTGCTTCCTGGCTAGACAAAAAATTCAGACGCAACTATCAACTTCTGAAATCTCTTGTAAGGGAGGACACTTTTAAAAGATGACTGCTGTTCGCGAACTCTAACAGCCATTATTACTGATTCAATCTATGTCTAAACAAAATACAGGCACGAATACGGATGGCCATCTTTCCGCACGGTCGCTCACACGCTACACAGACGGTTGTCTGCCGAGACAGCATCCCAAGCCAGAAGGCCATCATGAGCGTCAATCATGCTGCTGATGCTGTTGCGAGAGAAAGGTCACTGCGGAAATTGCTGCACGGCCCGGAATTTGTCTGACTGGTGGTATGATGAGACAAGCGTGCAGTGACAGACACAAACATTTGACTGGTCTGCCTTCGCAGACAATCTGCCAAAAGTTGATGAACAACATGGTTTGTGATGTTTGGCCGTTGCAGGTTCCATTCAACTGAAATGCAAATCGATTCACTGGCTTTGCGTAGAACAGGCCAGAAAATGAAGAAAAAATTATGGGCGGTTTTCGTAGATGAAAAAGTCTAGCGATTTGTTCAGATTGGTGCAACAAGTAGACTATGGTGCCAACACTCACAATTGTTCTTTGTGAATCAAGTCACTCAGAATCTCAGTTTGGATGTGTGCAGTTCATTCGGTTTAAACACGAATTTACCCAACACTGTGATCCAGAAACACCGCTCCTCTAAGTAATCTTTCCTGAAAGTTCTTCAGGCTGATATGTGTGTCAAAACAAGCACCGAATAAATTTTCCTCTGTTCTAAGAACGAAATTCCATGCATTAACGAACTGCATTTTAAGTGGGGTCTACATAAATTTTCAAGTAATGACCTTCGTCTGTACTTCGCTTGATAGAAAATTTTTTCATATTTTTCACTCAATAGTTTTCAGGTAGTTGGAGGATGAGCACACTAAATCTGCATGTACAGACTGTCACTTCAGTAATCTGAAATATCGTACTGGACCTCTTTATTGGTAAACTGAACCGGGGAGTCTACTGAAATTTAGGTGGGGCTTATATCCTCATGACAGACGAACTCTCGGAAAAGATCACCTTGGTTCACTTGCTTGGTGGATAGGTGGTTGTCCCTCCGGAGCTGCCTATCGTTAGATGTATTTTACTCGGTAAGCTCACCTTTGTTAAAGTCCCTGTAAGTACAGACTAGGTTTTGGATGTAGCTGCTAGGAAATTCCGGTACCCTGAGTTTCGTTGTTGACATAAAGCCTAACAAGACGCTGTAAATACTGCATAAACTAAGAGCATATAATTAAACGGCTGAATGACAATCATTCGTAGTAATCAAACAACTGTGAGAGTGTAACCTAATCTTATTTTGAAACATGGAACCTATCGGTCATAACAGAGTTGCAACACGCGACCACATAATAGATAAGGATATGGATACCACTGTGGAAATTCAGTGGTAATATAATTTTTGTACAGTTCCTCGTCGTTATTTTCACTCATCTGGATGTATAGATGCAAACGAATCGACAAAATGAGCTTGACGTGACGTATAAACACAACGGATGGTTGATAAGTGGTGTCGGTGTCTTCTCAAAAAGCGTGAATCTAGCAGCACTGCACTTTCAATTAAGTGATGGTTTGAAGCTGATTTCAAGGAGGCGTTATTAATCTCTAATAACCAACGTATTACCTAGGAAGCGCTTATCCCCTCCATCTACGGGGATTTTTTGCAGTCTATCGAATATCGTTTGCACCACCACGAGCAAAATTTTCGAAGTAAATACATCTTTTAACTGGTAACATTGGTCCGTCTTCCCATCTAACGAGACTGACATCAACAAAAGATATGCGTTTATGGTGCGCAATCCCCATAGCGAGTCGTATATGCATGTATGTCCACTGAGTGACTGGTAGATCGTATGTAGCTGATCATGGTCTGAACAACTTACAACAATTTCACCTATATACCGTTTACAGATAAAAAGGATTTCGTATTTCTGCTGATTGTTGCGGAACAGAAACTATTTCCAGGAACCATGCCGGTTACACTCACCTATCGGTAAAATACGCCACCAGAAAGAAGTCAGTCGTTAGTTTTACATAGGTTTACAAAAAAATCACCCGACGGCATTCATATTGACAGATTGCTCTTATTAACAGAATCAAGCAACCAGTTACGGTGTTTGAAGGAAAGAACATCGCCTTGTTTATACAATGGTGTCCCGTATGTATTTCAAAGGTTCACTTGGAGACCGAAAATGGCCAGCTTGGTTCCAGCAATCTAACCGGATACTGAGTACGTTTATGACATGGAAGGCCTTACATTAGTAAGATGGGATGTAAAGGCATAAAAGGTGTGTTTAATTTGTTGATCCATACATCCGTTGTGTTATGGATCCAGTTGGATAAAGGCAGAGCATTATGTTCGCCAATCCTTTTTTAGTGCAACTGTCTTTTAGGTAAGTGTTAATGGCAGATCTTACGTTTTAGACTGTGTGGTTTCAATACTAGTAAGCTTCGTTTGGTTGGAATGAATGTGGGATTTTAATAAATCTTTAATCTACTCGGCTTGATAGGGAACTTCAAATCCACAGTCCGGGGCCGAGTTAGCAAGACGACGGGGCCGTGGGTGCAATTCACCGGGGCATTTGCGGAGTAATGAACAGTTATGGATCACAACTCTTAAAGACCCAAAAGCTGAAGTTATTCCGCGAGAACTTATCCGAGGAAGCTGATTTTGTGGACTCATCAGAAACCTTTAGGTGAGAAAAAAACCATGCTTCGTAGGACAAAACAAGACAAACCCATGTAAATTTACGAGAATATTTAAACACGAACTGTTATAAAAATGCGAAACAGTATCGATTAAGAGCCTCACGAGACTCAGTGTTCTTTTATTAATCAAGGGATGTAAGAGCAACCAAGCTTTAGAAATAACCATTGTAAGCTTTATAGGTGTTGAAAATCCTTCGACAGCCCACGACTGGTTTCGCCCTTTTTTGGGCTCATTAGGCAGGCGCAGTCCCCGAATTTTCGTCAACCTTATATTCTACTTGAACCCAACATGAGGCGGCCATGAGGCAGCACATTCAGTTGCATGGAAACATCACAAACGAGAGATTCAGCTGGGTTCCAGGTGAGTCTCTCGCAAAACCAAATTGATTTGCAAATGAGTGTATTTCTTTATAGGTGGTTTTGGCTGAACAATCTGGACTTGGTGGCTGGCGCAAGCATAAAAGCACCTGATAATTTTCGTCCATGAGAGCACAAATGTGCTGAATGCGTGCTATGATCAAACTTTGGGAATGAGAATCAACCTATCTCCTCTGGGTACTAGGAGGGAAGTGGTTGTATTGGCTATTCTATCCTGGTGATCATCCAGTGCCCCAGATATAAACTTGACATTCTGACTTGAGTCTTCATCTAGCGAATCGAGCAGACGGATTGTTCTGGTGCCCTAATGGGTTATTCGTTCTTTGTTCGGGGTTATTCTCGTCGAGTCTGTGTTTTCAAATCAGATGGAGTTTGCTTGTGATCCTTATTATAATGTGAGCAAACGAAATCCTCCATAAATCAAAACATCCTGTACGGTAGTTAGGTTCTCCTTACTGAGATAGTTGTACAAATACTCCATTAAGAGTTCTTCTGCTGTTGATCTACACGGCCCAGTTTTGTGTGCCGTCATTTCTGTATAGTAAAACTGAGTTGTAATGTTGGGAGCGACGTACTAGCGAGTAATCATCTTTTATAGCAACTCAAACACTGTCCACTTGCCTATATGTGAAAACAGTTTGAAGCATCACTTCCTCCTTGTCTTTGGAAAGAACATTATCAAATGGAACAAAATTAACAAAAAACCCTGACGACTTTTGCGAATCCTCATTAGAACCACTCTTTGAAACACAAACAGAGGAAGTAAGTGGCCGAGTGGCTTTATTATTGAGCAGGATATAGTCTGGACGACGAAATATCTTAAAATATAAAAGTTATCCAATCAAACGGACAGAGCAGCCGAATATCAGATATTACACACTAGCACCCCATTTGTCGTGCATTGATAATGACCAAAATAATATCTGTCCGAGCAAATAAACACGCAAGGTGGTTCTGATAGATAGCTGGATATTTACCGAGTCCATCTAGTCTAGACACTCCGACCCCTCAGAGAACGGTGACGAGGCAGTTTTCATACACTGTATATTGCCAGCTGCTTGGATGACCTAGACGGCAGTCCACCGTTAACCACCCTGCTGACCAAATGCTCGAGTTTTTTCAAGCGTTTGTTTCAATTCGTTAGTCAAGCTTTGGGTTCTACAGGACATTATCATCAAAGCTGTTATGCTTGGCCAGGTCGAATTGAGGTTTGATTCTTTTGTCTGTCAACAGGGAGATGGACTTTGGAACTCAGTGTCGCCAGGCTTCTGATAGAGTTTCTTTGTCATTTAAGAACAGACTTGTAGATTAACGGGATCGAGCCACTTTCATCGATACAAATTCTTGAGGCAGACCCAAAAGAAATCCAGATAAGCAACATTCACAAGCCATCGATTTCTTCCAAAACATTACCATGCGTCAAAATCCAGCTCAGGTGATAATCACTCTAAAGCTCTTCAAAGTTAAGGAACAGTCTCTCATTGAGTTTGCAAAAGGGATTACCGAAGCTATTTCAAAATGTTGAAAAATAGACTACCTAGTTATTGGACTTGTTCGGTGTAATGGTCAATCAGAACGATCGTTCAGTCACACACAAGATGTGTCACTGCGTTTCAAACAACTGAGGGGTCATGTTTACCAAATTGGACTAAATTGCATCATGCTCTGTGCAACCGACCATCTGGTGTTAGTGGCTGTGGTGGTGGAGGTGATCGCAGTAACATTCACCCAAACACTTTGTAGGGATAGAGGCCTAGCACCTGTTCAGTGTGACTACACACGATGGCAATAAGCTGGTAAAAACACGGTGAACAAAGAAATATATAACGGACGAATTCGGGTGTTTGTGGACTGTCTTCGTAAACACAGGGGAAAACAAACGTTTGCTTTGTATTGGCCCAAAGGATCCTAAATGGTGGAAATTCCTCGTTCATTATGCTAGTGATATTTTTAAACCTCATTCAAACAAAGTAAAAATTTGCAGTTCCATTCAAGACTTGGTTAAGCCGTAATATGAAGTAATCTATAAGTTTTTTCGCATAGCTTTTTTCTCACTTGAACTGGCTGAGGTGCATTCCATAGCGGGTTCTTTTTTGTGCACTTCAATTTCCACTTTGTCGGTTGGTCAGTCAGTATCAAAGGGACAGACTGGTTCAGGTGACAGGCAAAAGGGGACCAAACGTGCTGCACTGATAGGTTAGAGGATGATTTTAAACAAGAGCTTTATTTAATAAAGGAAACTACTCACAAGGTTAATGAAAAGTCTCCGACAGCCCACGACCGACTCATCAAGAACGTGCAGTTCAGAGTTTCTGTCAACCTTATGTACTAATTGAACCTAAATTGGACAGATTTCGACAAATACACTCATTTGCACACCAAATTGGTTTTGACGGGAGACTCACTTGGAACCCAACTGGATCTCTCTTTTATGGTATTCTTCAACTGAATGTGCTGCACAAAGGCCGCCTCACACAGGAATTACCTTGAATACCATTGTTACCAGACTGTGCGTCAATTAATCTACGTTATCTTACGAAGGCGCATGAAGACGGGACGAGGGATCAGTAAGCAGGATTACGGCCGGGAAGGGGCTGTGTGGACCATTACGGCTTGGCTTTCCCTGGCTTCGAGAGTGCGTTTGGTTTTGTTGACCGGTTTGTACTCCCCAACATGGTTGCGCAACGGGGCTTACCCCAGAAGTTTTTGAATGACATGCACCTCGTATTTACATAACTGTAGGCGCGTGAGAGTGTATGTGCAGCTCTCCAAAGCTTTTCTACATGCACTTGTGTCTGACGAGAGTGTACACTCTTTCCAACATTGTTTAATTTCCTCATTATTGAAGTAATGAGACGAACACTGAAATGTCTCCAAAACCACGGAGTTCAGATCTCTTCAAGCGAGAACCTTGTCAACTTGGAATAAGTAGACAATATTGTTATCATTTTTTGACAAGAGCAGAAAGCGCATACATTACTTGAAAAGCGGACCGATTCGACATGTGTTTCGCGCCCACAAAACGCAAGGTCATGCTCTGGGACGTACAGTCTTTGACCATGCCTCTAGGAATTTGATGAGTGACACTGGAAGTTATGGAACACTAAAAGTGTCTCGGCAGTTACATGAGCCCCGGCGGCAGTGTAAAAGGCAAAATCCACGCACGAATCTCGAAGGCCGGAATTATGTTTGTCCATTATCCACAGTTGTTGCGTCAAAAGTACATCTCACTGGGTCTCAAGGGTAGCGTGTATCAGACTACAGTGTGGGCTGTCTTGTTGCCCGGCTGCTAGACTTGGCCGATGCGGTATCAGAGGCATATTTAGGTCTATGGCCACCGACGCCTCAAGACCACAGCTGAAATCTCCTGGAACCAGCTACTCCGTAAGGAAGTGATCAGGAACCGGGTCTTAGGTGAAGTCGTCGGTGCTTCACTCAAAGACTACATCCTACACAACAAAATGAGTAGGCTGGGCCGTGTGTTACGCATAACGAATCACGGTCTGCCGAGAACTGCACTGTTTTTCGTGCCTAATTTGGAGTGGCGGTTGCCCATTAGTGAAAAGAATTTGACGTAGCACAGGGGAATGAGGGGTTTTATAAACATTCTGGGGTGCCATTAATGCTGTTCTCCAAAGAGAACCAGCTGTGTACTTGGCTGGAGACATTGAACTATTTGGTGGCGTTTATAGCGTTCATACTGTCAGTTCCTAACCAGATTATCTGACTGAGTTTTGGAGCTGTAGACGGCTCAGGTGTTTGTTGTAGGCTAGTCCTAGGTCTCCTTCCCTGTCCCAGTTCGTTCTTCTTTCCATTGCAGGGTTTTATTCAAATAACTTGACATGGTTGTAGGCTAGTGAAGCACCAGTGTTCTCACCTGGTTTTGCTGTCAATGACGACGACGACGTTAGCTTTGTTAACTTTCGTCTAAATATGATCTTAATCTAATCGGTAACGTTTTGCAGCTTGTAGTCCTCGTTCTTAGGGTAAAAGTCTGTTCGAAATGTATTCTTATACTCAGAGCATTGAGCTTAAGACAGCCGCTGGGTTCTGACGCTGTTTCCGGTGCAGTGTCCGCATCAGCTTGTAAGTAATTCCGAATACCCCTTAAGAATCAACCTTTAATCAACCCAAAGCTGAGTAAAAATGTCAAAGCCACTTTAAGGTTTGCATGGTTTTCCTACTTGAGATGTCCAATACATAGATGCTCACCCATTGTCCTCATCCCGGTGGCATCTCCAATCTGTATGTCTTTGTTCACGGTTTGTGACTGGAAGACTGAACGGAACCGAACTCCAGCACAGAAGAAGTCGTGGACGATGGTAAATGGAAATGCAATTAATGGAACGTTTGAGAAGTGACACACGGTTTGGTGACAACCCCCACCAATATTTTGGCTATCCGAAGGAATAAGGAAAGTGGGATAAAATATCCAGAGGAATGAAGTTTGACAGCTCTTGCTCCGTTGCCTCCTCAGCACCATTATTTAGTGAAATAAAGCCCAACTCCATGCGGTAGCCGCATCCTTGGTTTGAATCATCCCTTCTAGAGAAGAAATTTTGAGTACACATACTAGACTTTTAGCGTATCCCATAGCCTTGTTTTCCAGAATAAAAGTGCTGATATGCTGGCGGTGTTAAATAGTTTCACAATAAAACAATTGTTCAATGGTCACTGAAGTAGTAGTTAGCCTGAATATAAATGAACAAAGCCACACTTTTCACAGACGCAAAGCAAGGTGAAATGCGCTACCCTCTTTCAGAAATGATGAGCATACAGAAAGAAAACGGTTTTAATCAGTAGTGAAACGGAATATGTCCTTGATTTAAGCGAAGGAAAGATAAGAGACCAGGTATTGCGGACACCGTTGGCATGTATTAGATAAACCTCGGAAAAGCCTAGTGAATCTGCTGGTACTGGGAGAGTAGAGCGACATTTAAGTCCTCACGGAAACCGTTGCGTACAGCTGTCTTATTGGCGAAGTAACGTGCTGGACAAGTATCCAGTACATGCAATTAATGACTGTGCAGAGAAGTGAAAGGACGTCTACTCACATAGGAGGTTGTAGTCCTCGAACATGTCCCATCAGCATAATTGCAGATTGCTATTTCGGACCGCTGGTTCGATAAGTGCACAGACACACGGAAGGCGCTGGTTTGCCATACGTAAAATGTGAACGAGCGCGCCCGTCGAACAGTACTTCCTGCACGGCGTTCACAATGTGTTTACTTCACAGAAAACATTGCGCGTGGACAACACAGATGTTGAGTTCTCTCCTCTCTTGTAACGAACTGGTAAACATTCACCTTCCTTGAAATGACACTAAATGTGAACTTGATGAAATCTCTTTGACAGCCTACCATCAGTTTCGACCCTGCCAGAACTCATCAGGTAGGCGAAATCCTGAAGAATAACTCACTGCTATGTTCTACCCGAACAACAAATTGTATGTAAGTGGAGTCATAGGCTTATCTGAATATTAGGATAGTACGAATAACAGACTTAACTGAGTCTTAATGGATTTTATCTTTTCTATCATTCTTCAAATGAAGGTGCACCACAGAAACCGTCTTATGATTTCTTTGAAATGATACTCAAGGTATCGAAGTGTTCTATTTGATATGGTAGTACTAACAAGGCCAAAGAAAACTCCTGGCCCCAGAGATTTTGCTCTCCTTAGAGCTTACGAAGTCACTGTGGTCTCCAAATTTCCATCAAACTTACTTTGCACCCGAACATTAGACAGTAGGCGTGTGGAAATAAACACTCACTTGCAATTTGTGAATATTCATTAATTCGTTGTCTCAATTTGTCAATGAGTGTTTATCTTGCTTTCTCATCAGCAAATAGTTTGTCATCCAGGCTGTTTAGAAAAACAATCCATTTGGTATGTTTGTAGCATTTGTTATGGTTTTCTTTCGGGTGTATTCGCCTAATTGAGAGATTCTCAAGTGATAATGTCTTATTTACCCCAAACTAGCCAGGGCCGCGACATTTCGAATGAAACTTTGGTCAGCTGTTGCAGAGCTAGAAATGTCTTCACAGTCTAATTTCAACCTGTCTCCACAAGACAAGCGGTACACTAGACCAAGTTAAATGTGCCTCCTGTGATGTCCAGAACAGAAAAATCCTTCCTGCTGTTCAGACACACCAAAATGTAAACATACAGTTAGTCCTGCTTATCAACGCACTATCGATACCAGTATCGTGTTTTTTTCATCAAGACCTTCAGGTGACAATATAAATGGAATTCGATCTCAGGGAATAACAGCTGCTGCCTGCGCCCTCGGGAAGCGAATTCGTGAACAGAACCTACTACGACAAATTTAGTGTCTAGCCCTCAACTGCTGGTTACTTACTGTGCCTCACGCGTTCAGGGGAAAAACGGCCTTGATTGTCTCCTGTTTGTTGTGGACGAGCACGCGCGGGCACAACAACAATAACGGGTATGCGATCAAAGTAAACATTTAACTACGCGGGCGTAAACGTGACATTCAAGCACGTCTCATCTCTTCAATCTTTTTTTTCCAGCCTGGACGAAGGTTGATTAAATTTGAATGGCACCGTCTATCATGGTTGAACGCTCTTCTCTCTCTCACCCTAAGTGACGTGTGTGTGTGTTGCCGAGCTCCATTCTTCGACAGCGCCGTGACAGTCGCACACACGTGAGATCACCACAGGTGGTAGCAGTATTCCACTGACAGAGATGACAGCACGCGTGGGAGAGACCTCGCTGAATTGTGGCGAGCGCAGACGGCAGGCGTGGGAGCACGATACCGAGAAAACAGTGCTATTGACATTGTGGTCGGCTGAGTTAGACTGAAGCTGTTTGAGGGATCTCAAGGGAAACCAATCGATCTGATTGGATTTCGGTGCATGTCGCGGAGCCTAAGAATGAAATCAACGGCGGCCGCGTTTTTCTTCAAGCGTTCATTTGACCACCGATTTGACCAGGTTCACGTTCATAAACCAGACGGTTTAGTAAGAAATTAACAGTCGCACCAAAAGGGCTTGAGAATTCACAATTCACAGGGGTGTTATCGTATGCTGGGCTGTTAAGGTACCGTCTTCAGTCTAGTTATATTTACAGAAGTTTATTTAATTATAGACCTGTGGTTTTTAAATCCTCCGCTGACTTTATGCGCATATGACCATGTGCCTTTTTGGCTAGTACCTCACAATTAAAACTCAATGGCACTCTACTCCAAGAAAGATGAGGCATTCCGGGAATCTGTCTATCGGGACGTTCTTCTCACGATGTTCTCAAGAAGGGTAATGATAGCCAGTATGGAGCACACGTCTGAATAAAATACCTTGAGAAACGGACAAGCGCAATTACACCAGATTTAATGGACCCGATCTTAGCACCACTGTGTATGATTTAAGGTTATACAAGAGAACTCTGCCGACAAATCATGTTGGCGCATCTCGGCATTTTTCAAAAGATATCCGGACAGAATTATGAGATGGTGCCGCGGGAATATTGATAGGTACCTCCAAAATTCTAAAGCTGACTCGATGTCGAGTCAAAATGCACTTGGAATCGTGTTACCTGTCATGTCTCTTGCAAGCGTTCGAATACATTCTGAGGTTAGCGAAATACACTCATTTGCAAATCAATTTGGTTTTACAGGAGGCTCACCTGGAACTCAGCTGAATCTCTCGTTTACGATGTTTACGATGTATTACGTCGATACATGTATCGCGATATCTTGAATATCGTACCAACTGAAGCATGAGGTGGCCTGGTGCAGCACATTCAGTTGCTTGAAAACGCCATAAACGAGAGATTCATCTGGGTTCCAGGTGAGTCTCCTGCAAAATCATACTGATTTGCAAATGAGTGTATTTAGCTAATTTCGTACAATTTGGGTTCAAGTAGAGCATAAAGTTGACGCAAAATCGTGGACTGCGCCTACCTGATGAACCCCAAGAAGGGCGAAACCGGTCGTGGGATGTCGAAGAATTTTCAGCAACCTTATGAGTAGCGTATTACGCCTATATATTCTGAGGTTCTTCAGCCCAATATCTAGGCATCTTTACATTTCTATCTAGACACGGCAGATTCACGACAGATTACTGTGGAGAATTATAATGACAGATCTCGAGAAGAATACCGAAATGTCTTAGCATGAGGGAGGCAAAAGGTAGTTTGCATTTCAGTCTGTTTATGGATCCAGTTTGGAGGAAGGCGGACGAGTAAACATTTTTTTTACAGATAGGATCGAACGACGGCAAGCTCTTATGATCGGCTTCCACAGACCTACTAACAGTCAACGAAACGTGGAATGACAGTCCTCGCCGGATCCTTATAACCGCTTCCTACAATGTTGTGACACCCAGGTGCGATCTCGAGTATCTGTTTTACATGTACCTATTCCTGTGACAGTGGCGTGATTGATAGCTTGTTCGATGGCTGCACGATGTGCAGCATTGTGGAAGTAGCTCGGACGGGAAACGTCTACTGAACCACAATGGCTGTGGTGACCTCCGAACCAGTTTGTCAGTGTGCTGCTGTAGAGTGAGTCTGCTGCTTGCAAACTGCCAGGTCATTAACAATCCATCTCCACTGACTTAAACGACGCCACCATTTGTACCTGAGGCAAGTTAGCACCGAGAGTCCCTTCATCCACTATCGTGTCCCGGAGTTAATTTGTTCTCTGTCTTAACGGTTCTATCCGCTACTCTTATTTACCGTCTCTATCATAATCCTAAAGTGCATGATGTGAATGTGTTCAGTGCATAAGCATGGTCTTCAGGAACTTTAGCACATGAGCACCAGGAATATCAATGGGACCAGAATGGTAGGATTCCAGCTCAGCATGACAATGTTCACAGACTTTAAGATAATTGCAGAGTAAAAAAAGACAAAAGACCATGGCAAACCCTTGACCGTCACTGAAAATCCACGTTATGCGTTATTCGGGTGCGTCATACCTGCGGCTGCTACCATAACACCTGATCCACCAACTGGCATTCATACATAGTGTGTGAACTCCCTGCACACTAATCTCATTTGGCTTGGGTGTTTCTACACTTCTCCAAAATGGAAACTGTAGTTTTGGAAAGAAGTAACCAAGCCTTGCCTAGAAATGGAGCCGTAGTTTATGAGAAAGAAGCAATGAGACCAATAGGAGGATAAAGGACGCCCTAGGAGCACAACCTCAGTATGAAACCATTTCGGCTAGCAGTCGATTCCAGATAGTGTATTTTGACACGGTAAACCGAGCCCCAATCCTTTTAAACCAAAACCCTTATTGTTATTCTGATGAGATTTCACATTTCACAAAGACGCTGATGTACCAAGCAGCGAAATCAAAGCCATCTGGCAAAAATTTCATAAGATCGCTTCAGAGCCCCAAGTATTTAGCAAGCAGTAACAATTAGGTTGTAAAGAGGCAGCTTCAAAATGGTTAAACCTAACTTTTTTACGTGTATAACGAAAGCCACACAGATAATTCATTTACACGCTAGTAAGCAACCCTACTTTTGTGGTGTGGAAGATTTGTGATTTCTACTTCAGTTTAACCATTTTTACTTGGATAGAAGTAGAAAATAAGACAACTAAATAGCAATTTACAAAAAAGTAGAGGTTGGACAAAAGTAACCAAAGTCATGTGCAGATAAAAATGATATATGTCTATTGCAGCGCCTTCATCTTTTTAAGTTCGGTTGAATTTCCAAAACCGATTTTGTTTGCGCTAACTTGAAAACATATCTCATTGTCTTCAACACAGAGCCGGTACCAAAGTACGTAGGTCCCCCCTCCAAATAGTCCCCCCAAAGCAAGGTGATTTTCCTCCTCTTGCGCAGGGACTCATTTGATAGAAAAGACGGATAAACATTGAGGCAATCGTCAATAACCTGGAACGTGACTTTTCGAAAACTTTTCGTTTGCTTAGAGTACTGTCGTGCAAACTCAACTATATCTAGCGGTGTCAAAAGACCGTATATACAGGTTCATTGTGTTCATCGTCTAGTTGCTGTAACAGAAAGTGATATCTAGTTACAAATGAACTCATTACAGGCTAAGTAAAATTTTCCTACCGCATACGAGGTAGTTAGGATACAAAAGATTTGAACCGCTTTCTTAGGTAATAGACGTGCACAGTAGATTAGACACCATACTCTTAGATAACTTTTTCTATACAGACTGCAAACACATTACAGTACTTTGTGTCACAGACGAAGAAAATATCCAGTATATCATTCTGCGGCAGTTAAAATTTTTGATGCAGCTCTCAATCCGGTTATCAACGAAATTTGTTCGCTGGTTTCTGTGTCACGGAACTCTGGGTGTCTATTTTTGAAATAGGTAGTGTGAAGTACCAAGAAGAGGACTGTGGCGAATCCACAGTTTCATTATTAATTCTTGTGAGTGCACTTGATTTAAAAAAACCCATGGAACTATCTTCTTAATGCACGTAAATGTGTGCTGTAATGAAGTTGCCTGCTAGTTTAGCTGGCTTTGCTCCTTTTCTTATTGGCGATTTTGCGTGATAAAAACCGATTTCTTTGGCTGCGGGGAGTTACCAATGGTCAAAGTGCATCGTTAATCACGCTTTGTACCGAGCTTTCCATTCGGCGTCTGATGTTTCACCATAAGATTTGCGTTATGCAGCGTGAATTTTCCGCCCAGACATTTACTTATTCGCCATGCATATATTTGCATGAACGCTAAGTGGACCGCCTCTACGTTAATTCATCCGATAGAACACTTGTCCATTAACCAGCGAGGCATCAGCTCTAAGACCCTTCCTGTTTTTGTTTTACTTGTCTATTCACGTCATCTAAAGCGAGATGTTGGGCATTGTTAGTGCAGCTTATAAGTGGTTAGCGATAAACATCAACTGGCGTAATCTCTAGTTGCTTGACGGCTGAAACAAGCTGCTTGAAAACTCTTGACCAAAACTGACACACTGAGGAAAACGGATGGTGTGACTTAGACAGGGGCGTACACTTTATCGAAAAGTTACATTCCCTAGGTATAAAAATTCTCACTTAACCACGTTTTCCGTCGGTCACTAGTGGCTTTCAAGGGTCACTGGACAATCTGGCCAAATATGAGTTGTCTACCTGCTTTTATGCAAGTATCGGCAAACTTGTTGAGCTGTGCAACAGTCCTGAGAATTAATCTCTTTGTGTACTGTCCTGTACGGCGATAAGAGCCAACGAACACATTGCACACATAATACGAAAATAATAAAACTGTTCTAGCTATCCACTACCGTCCATACAGGGGCAAGTTTCCGATAGGTGTGAAAATCCGGGGTGTATATCCATAGAAACTTTCTAAGACTCTAGAGAGTGTGAATTATTTTCAAAAACACTCAAAAGTAGCTCTCCATTAGAGCAATCGTTTTCAAAAACACCCGTTCAGTTTATGTTACGCATTCACAGAGTAAGTCGTCACAGAGAAGAAACAACAGCCAGTTTCAATTTTTCCAGGAGCTGTTTCTTCACACCTCTTATTGTGTGAATTTGATGAAAGACCAAAATGTTCATTAGAGGAAGCCATTTGTTGCTAGCTTACCAAAGAGGGCGACTTACCCAAAGACCGTTGGACTAAACTTGCATATATTTGGAAAAAGTTTTCTTAAACTCATGCGGCTGCATAGGCTGTCAAGTAGGTCGTTTCCAAGACAAGAAAAAAAATCGTTTTCTCACTGCCTTCCACTTTAGTCCTTTCAGAAGTGTATGACGAGGCACTTCGTACAAGTAAGAAGGCAATGTGAATTATTAACACGTGGCTGATTAGGCCGTCATGCACGAATATTTTCCTAATGATTTCGCTTAACTGGCTCGTGAACCATAAGTGGATTAGTGGGGGCATTTCGCAACGTTCGCAGTACCATGGCAACTCCAGCTGAAGCATATTCATTCTTAAAACAATATATTAATGTGCGCAAGTGGTATAACGAACGTAAACTCACTCCTGTTTGCAAGTCTCCCTCAACATTTGATGATTCAGTGGATACTCAAGGTGCAGTATGTAGCTGTGCTCCACAGGTGTGTATTTTGCGGAAGTCAATAATTTAAAATGTAGAGTTTGCTTGCAGCGGTTTAACTGCTCATAATAATTCTGAAAATGAATTTTTGTTTGCTTTTTTTCCTCTGGTCTATTGACAGGTAGGAATAAACAACGAACTGATATGAAACAGCTCATAGTTTTTCAGACCTACGCTAACTAAAAAGGTAATGAGCTGGTAATGAGCTATCGAGGCGTCTTCGCCAATCTTATAAATAGTGTCCTATCGAGAAACTTACTTTGCTATCTTGAATGTCATTCCAAATAAAACACTAGGTGGTCTACTTGTAAAAACTTGATATGGATAATAGTAAAAAAGGGGGACTCAGCTAAGATTCAGTCAGATCCAGTTAACAGCAACCTTATTTGCAAATGAGCGTTTTTCTGAACGCTTCAAATCTAATGTCTCAGCATGCAATAATATTGATAGAAATTTTGGAATTAACCAAATCTGATGAGACTTAAGAGGGATGAAAGAGGTAATAAACTGTGCAGAAGTCTTTGTCAACTTTATGGGTAGCGGCATTCCAATAAAATATATTTTTGTCCAGCCTGAATAAGCATGGAAAGGAAGACCTGTTGTGACGTTTTCGTCACCTTCAAAAATTGACCAAACCTAATGGAGTTATTTATCCTGTATTCGATCGTGATAGTTGTTTCTCTTTGAATGACCTAGCACCTGATTTCATTAGATATACAGGTATAAACCAGGACGGTCTCTTCTTCGAAAAGAATTAGTATGAACCAAGTAGATAACTCGCGGTATGTGCAAAACAGCCTTACACGAATTCGTGGGTTTCTTTCGGTTGAAAAATATAACCAAAGCTCTATAACTACACCAGTGCCTTCCAGTTGTATTATCTACCGCTAAGTTTCCGTCCGAAATTGTGGAATTTACCAAGACTGTGAGCCTCAGCGCGTTTATTAACCATTTAAAGAATCGGGTTATCCTTATTCGACCATTGCCTGAGTCTGAAATGACGAGTAGCTTCTTGACGAATGACTGCAGGTGAGGCAGGTAGGGAGTCCATCTACAGTGAAGTAACAACTTTTGTCTCATTAGTATAATTAATTCGAGGGGCTTACTTTTAATCCCGTTTACTGAGTTATTGCGGCAGGGTGTTACTTATGAGGTTGCGTAAAATTTCTCACCCCGATAGTTTTTTGCCAGGAAATATACTTTGACATCCTACCTTCCACCCGGATTGAAATTCAAGGCGGCTTTTTGCACCAAATCGAACTGAAGAATAGTGTAAACAAAACACTCCGTTGAGATTTATTTGTAACTCCCGCAAGAACCATCTTACTTTGCAATTTGGTGTGTGACCTCAATCCAGTCAGATACTTTGTTTGGTAGGTCGCTGGGTGGTGACATGTATGGCGACTTCATTACGTCTGTCAATCTCTGTAATGACAGGATATGCAACTTGAGTAGAAACTAATGAATAATGCAAACATTCGTAGCCCATGAAATCCTGTATATCCAAATAAGTCCACAAAATGTTGGCACCGTTTTTCGGTTGCATCAACCATAAATAAGAGTTCATGTGACTGCGCATAACAGACTTCGACCAGTATACCAGATCCAAGTAGAATGAAAACGACTAACCAACAAATCAGCGTCACCATTCTCGTCAGCAGTACAGCACTGGCGAATATTGACCCCTAACTGCCTCACAGCCGTGAAGAAAGAGGACCTTGGTGAAGAGATGAAATGGAAAATGTGGAGATCTTGTGCAAGAACCCCATATACTGTTGAATAATGATCAAGACTACAGTATATGTCTTCGATCGACAATGAAACAAACATCTGATCAACATGACGTTGCCAACAGAATTAAACCGGTCTATTTTTTAAACATTATCCAGCACGATTCCAGCACCGAAAGTGAAAAGTTCGCCTGAGAGGCCAGTCGGGGGTGTTAATACTCCAGTAACTGGTGTCGGTTGCTTGTCATGTCCCATAACTCTTCAAGCTACGCACAGATAGAATCATATGGGGCAAGAAAACAGAAATGTCATGCAATACCCAGTTTGACTGTAGCCGCTTCCTTTTCGCGTCACCGTGTCACGACCTCTGTCCCCTGAATGTCTGGCCTGCAAAGGCTTGAGATTGAAGACAACGCTTTCGTCAATGGTGAAGGGTGGAAATGCTTGATACGCGTCTGAACTACTGCAGCTTAAAGAGTTTGCTTTCTGCTCCAGCGGCTTTGACTATGCATCTAGTCGGACTAGCTAATCATGACCCAAGATGCAATATTCCTAATGGATTAGGATTTTATCTTAAACTGGCGGTTGAACTCAACTCATCCTTCATATTCATCGACTGTATTCTTGTTTAGATACGAGAAGCAAACGGACGAGAGCATACGGAGACCACAGTGATTATTGGTGAGTCCCCTGTTAATTACAATCAAAGATATGTTCAGGTGTAAAACCTCTAAAATGCTTGCTGAGTGAGAGTAGAGGGTCCATACAGGGTAACTGTGAAAATAAGTTCGATTTTTGATGCTAGCCATCAAAATCCAAAGTGACAACAAAATTCATGTTTAATATGCCAGTTAGGTCAAATTAAGTCTGAAAGAATCTTTTTAACTTAATTTCAAATTCCCTACCGCAGCATCTTTATCTAGTACGAACCGCACAATTCCATTAGCTGATAAACACTGCTATCCTCATTGAACATTTGTTACCCATTGTCCCAATGCGTCCTATTCGGTTTTGATGTTTGCAAATGTGGATCAAATGTGATGCGTTACCTCCACGGTAGACACGTTTGTGTGACTGAACGAACAACTAGTTGTTTGGGCCGAAAAACTTGTCTATGAATGAGTCACAGCGACGGCGGCATTCATGTAACGAAAATCAAATAGAATCACCTGTTCAAAAACATGTAGTGGTGGTGCAGTCTACCGAAATGTTTTCCTCCTTTGCGAGAGTGTACGGTTCAAGTGAAAAGGAAGACGGAACCGTAATCGCACAAACGAGAAACTGGTGAGAGAGGGAAAACCCTGTCATTGAAACAGTGAATTATTTTACATTTTAAAATTTATTTATTCGACTATCAGGATAAACTTGGTTCTTGGAGTAAATATTCTTTCAGCTATTTTTTCACTCGGTCTCTGTCCGAATGGGGCCAGTTATGACCTAATATCTTTGGGGCCACATGTATGTCTACTCAAGGTACGCGAGAATATATGTTTGAAACGATTGTCCATAGAAAACTGAACTCTAATCCATTAGTAGAACGTTTGCAAGGTACTTTGGTTTTAATGGGAGGTTCAAACGAATATCTTGTTAGTGACATTTCTCAATCGAATGTGATGCACAAAGGCCGTCTCGTTTTATAATTGTAATGATATTTGGGATGTCAAAGGTTATTTTCTTTACGTGACTCCCGTTAGTTCAAGGGCAATTTATCAAGTAATATACTTTGCCATTTGTATCCAATTTAGAGTTTAAGTAGAACCTATAGTTGCCAGAAACTTGATGGGCTCCAAGAATGGTGAAGCCGCTGAAGAGTTTTCAGCAGCCTGATACATAATAAGTTATGTCAGGAAAGGTGAAGTGTCTCTTATTTACGGCTGAAGTAGCATAATATCCATACTCAAAAGCTACAGGCCATAGTTTAGCCTTGTTTTTAACCACTTCACGGCCACGGACTGAATTACAAACCAACAACCGTCCGGACAGGTGATCGATGCCCTAACTTAGAGTTGAAATTAGTTGGGTGACAGCAGAGTTACCTCACGCTTGGCGAAACATGTGCTGCATAGAAACGGTTTTCAAGGATCAGTTTGTACTGTTACAGACGAGAAATCCAATTTCACAAATCCCTTTAGGCACCATTTTCCAAAGAATCCTAGGCAAGAGAGAGGTCCGTTCATCACAAACAAACTTGCAATTCACGAGTAATCATGTAAACTGACTAAGTAAGTGGCTGATTGGGAAAAAATCAATCTATCTATCAATCTACCTATCTATCAATCAATCTAATCAATCTATATACGGATTTTCTGGTGAGAAATTTTCCCTTCGGTGATCTTGAGCATGTGTGCTTCTTTTGCCTGAAATTAAAACTTAATCCTTTTGATCAGTGGTAACTTATCTGCACACTGCTAAGGAGAACTTACTGAGACGGCCTTTGATGCCAAAGGCTTTGTAAGGTGTGGGATAGGGTTTATAATGTTGGTCTCCAGACGTTAGTGTTACGCTACCGAAGCCGTCCTGGATCAATCCAGATTGGGATATTCCCGATTGCCTTTTTATTCAGCAATAAGTTTCAGGTCTTCCACCTGTTCTAATGCAGTCCATCTGATCATTCTCCCGCCTAATTGTTTCCATTTAAAAAGACAGACATTTTTACAATTAAGAACTTCACACGTGCGCTGATGAAGCAGCTTATCTCGAATGCCTGATGTCTTGAGGTGAGGGCAAAGCGCGAGTCCAATACTTAGAAATCTGAATGCTCAGTAGAGAACATCGAGAGAGTTGGTTAAATATATTCAACAGATTGCCGAACTGCCGGAGGTGGACTTCAGGGTTCAGGGAACCATCTTTTTGCGAGAAGTATACTGCAGCTTGATACGTGCAAAAGAAAAGCTGTTGACGCCTACCTTAGATGAAAAGTACATCAGGTCTGCCAGCACTCGTAGGAGACGTGTAGGAGACGTGTATATGCATGCCATGTATGATAAAGAACGCTGGTCGGAAGTCTCCTTCTTAAAGATGTCACAATTATACTCCTTGAATATCTTGAACAAAGTATATTGCATGAACAATTTCTGTGAAATCGGTGGCGGAAATTGGCCACAAATCTACTGTTTTTTGAACTACTGAGTAAATAATGCTTTTAGGTTGGTGTACAGGTTTTAGGTGCTTCACACGATTTGTAGCTCGATGATTATGGGCGACCTGTTTTGGAGTAAAGGGCTATGATGAAAACCTTGGGGGTCATATTGAAAAAACCGTTTGATTTGATTTGATATAGTTTGTTCTTTATGAGAGTAACCCACTAAATAGGGACTAATTCTCCGGTGTTGTTGAAGCTTAGCTTATTCCCTACTTATTGTCCCAGAAACACATAGTTTTTCAGGTATCTAGCCTTGAATTCTTCATATGTATAATAAGCTGTGGCTCATTTGGTCAGTCACAAAGTGAGGGACGATAGCCAAATATCTCCCACCATGTTGGTTGCAGGTGAAAAGTTTGTCACGGTTCAGTTTTAGTCTATTTGTCACTGAAGTTCGCAAGGGTTATCCGCTTTGAATCGCAACAAGCATGTGGTGATTTTCTCATGAAGTCAGTGAGGAGTCTGAGGTGTGAAGCCAACTGGACCTAGTATGCCAACCTTAAAGGATTTTTCAGTGTTGACGAATCCCCCGACAGTTTTTGACATAGTGTTGTTCACAGTCCGGAACATTAGAAACCTCAACGGGAACGTAATGTGTACGACATTAGGGGTCCTACTTTTAATCACTGACTTACATACAGCTCTCGGCCCACACGTCAGAGGTCCCAAAGTGGCCAAAGATATGCATGAGTGTCGCTTTTCAAAGACAAAACCCAAGGCTAGGCTGTTGAACTTATCCCGATAGTCGGACCTGTACATCAGAATTATTTATGCATTAGTGATGTAGGCAGAATCTCAAAATCCCCACAGCTACTCGAAATCTACCAAAATTTCTGTCCATGGAAACGAACTTTGTAAGTTAAGCACATGTTGGAGGTCAGTTTTATGGATAAGAAGTCACAGTAAGAAATCCCGTAATCAAAAGCTCTGAGCAAAGCTCGTTCTGTAGAGTTAAACTGCTGAGAAGTCCAGAGTATGCTTACGTTTTTATAATAATTCTATGGGGCGAATGCAACAAGCCTCAAGCGAGAATTGGCTGCAAAACAAGTTGAAAATTTCATTGTTAAGCTACCGAGTATGAAAGACGGGAACTCGTTACCGTTAAAGTTTCCAAGAAGGATGTACAAGCTGGTGATTTTTTAAAAATAGATTTCTGGCTCATTCTATCCCACACAGACCAAAGACCAGGTGTGAGGTTGAAAGGTTTCGGCTGGAGCGAACAATAAATTTCTGTTTTCTGTCTCTCATTGGTGAGCTAATGTATAAAAGCTTCAAAGAGTCAACATGTTAAAAACAATGCGCGACACCTATGAAAGTGCCTAGGGGTACGTCATATCTGATACACTCAAGGATAAGAAAAGCGGTTTGGATGGATTGCAACCGTGTTTGGGAGGAAATGAAATGACACGTAAATGACATCATATGAACCTCTGACTCCAGCCATGTGCTGTTTTTTGGCAGGTGGTCCTGGCTAATAACTGGAATGATGAGAGTTCGGTCTTTAGTATCGCGATGGTGAAATAACGCAATCACGATCGATATGTCCGAGAGTAAATCACACATCCCAGTTATATATCAGGACCTTCAGTAAATCCTCATTCTTTCGATTTTAGGCAGCTTCCATCATCCGTATTCCTCTAACTTACAAGTCGTCAACCGGTGGAGCCTGTCCCAGCCGAACTGTGTCCACTGCTTCAATATACCAAGAATATAGAGTCGTTGGATAGCGCTCCAAAAGTAAACCTGACGGATAATATGTTGAATCTACTCGAAAGTAAGTCTACTGCGGATAGTCGTGGCTACTATACAGGGAATGAACAAAAGGCTGAGCCCATTCACAGGGAAGTTACTTCAAACTTAATTCAGAAAAAAAGCAGTTATTTCGCACAGCGAAATTTGCTTCTAACTGTTCTTAACAATTTCGCAAACAGAGGAAACGTGATTTGCCGAAATTTGCCTAAGGAATAATGGAGAACACAATGTGTGTATTTGATTTAGAAGCAATTTCATAAGACAAGATATAATCCATTTCTTGACTATTTGAGTCAAATGAAGCCAGGGTCTTTAGTTCGGCATTTGCAACTACTACTCGATAACGTTTCATGAGTTTCCACTTATAAGCCCTGCATAATGAACTCCGCTTTTCAACTTGTTGGCCAATCTAAGCGGCCTGATTTTTAAGCGGGCTCTAGTATCCGTGATCATCAGAGTTTGCGATAGCAGGCCCATCTACCTGACTAGAGAACCAGTCTGGTGGACTATTCTAATGCCGTTACAACTTTAAAATGGGGAGGGTCAGTAGGCAAGGTGTCACTGGGCTTGGAAAATCGCCGATTCATACCAGTTGACTTGAATGTTTACGTATAGGTACCAGCTGTGTGAAGCGGATGGCAGAGGCAGTGAGCGATAGACTGGAGCAGTTAGTCAATAAATACCTTGCGATTTTCAGTGGCCTGAAACTAATATGTCTTGAGGCTTCTTTTTTCTGCCAACTGGAGTCAAAGAATTACCAAAAGGTGTTTGAAATCAGGAAAAGCTGTTGGCGACAAACCAGCAGGTTTCACTGAAAAATAAATAGCGTGAAAAACGAGAAATCTGCTGATTCAGATGGCGGGAAATGGAATAAACAAGCGTTGGTAACTAAAAATTTCGGATCCTTGAAGATTCATTAGGGTATCGGAAATATTTCGACATCCCAAGAAAAACGAAACCGGTCGAGTTCTATCTGAAAGCTCTCAGCAGCCCTCTGAGTAGTGTACTTCCTCAAGGAAATACACTATGATATCCCGAACTCGTATCAGCTGCCCTTAGGCAGCACATTCATTTGAAGAATATCTCTAATTTGTATATCCTCCAGAAAGGGGTACAGCCATGCTGAGTTTCAGTATAATGCTTATGAGGTTGCTCGAGAAAGAAAAGATGGGTGAGTTCCTGATATGGGAATGTTGATTTTTTGCTGTATCATGGAGATGAAACTGAGCGGTGAAGTTAAGTCGACTTTTTGTTTACTGATCTTATGGTTTGGTTACAGTTGTTGTCCTTGATACTGCCAATATCGGCAATAGGACAGAAAACCAATCAAACTGATTACAATAATTACCGACGTCTCATCAACCGATGCATCTACTCATCACGCTAATGATGTAGATTGATTCCGGTAAATTGCATTTGTTTGATAATTGGGATTTTTCAACAAACATACTCAGCGAAAAACACAAGTTGTTTTATATTGATCCCTTATAGAAGATCCATTTTCATAGCCGAAATCCACCAAATGATGCTGTGTTCCTCATTCCGTTACCACTTTTAGCAAACAAAGTCTAGACAAAATATATTTTGCCTAATATTTTGGTAGAGTCAACCTCCGGCTGAATTCTTTTTCACCAACACATTTTTGGGTCAAGTGTTCCTCCTTTATCTGGAGTTCAAACTCGGTGAAAAGCTGCTGAGTCTCGATCCTATTCCGCAAAGCCAGCTGTTTATTCCTTTCTGCTTCTCCACTGAGGTTGTGCGCGCAAAAGATAAAAGTACAAATGGATATTGTTAAAGCCTTGGTGCAGAATGCACCTACACCTGCTGAATAAACATAGAAACCTGCTGCACTGGTACGAGAGGACATGAGCACAGTTTACAGGTTACGCGCAAGCTCGTGGTGCGCAGCCATTTTGAAGCAAGCTTGAACTTATCTGGGTGTTGAGTGAAACTCTTAACCAAGTGTACATAAGTGGAGTAATGGGCGCATACCATCCATAAATACAAAGTACCTGTTTTACCAGTTGCGTGTCCATAATACTAATTTCAGCAACGATGCCAAGGAATTTTTTAAATCTTTACGAGAATCCCAAGGTTGATTTTACGTCTGGAAAACCGTTTTCGACTCACAGAGTTGTAAATTTTCTTGTTTGTATGCATGTGGTGATTGGCGCTACCAGTCGAAAGGGACATCAAGTTCTTTCTAAACCATACAATGATTTGAAACTTCAAGAGTTATGCTCTGCTTGCTTCCAGTGGTTATTTTGTACAACATGAATTTTACAGACTGAACCCCGTTTAAACAGACCCAATAGAGACAGTTAGAATAGCACTTGCTTGGGTCCATTTGGTCAAACAATCCAGCTTAGATCATCGGCTCCAACATCGCATACTGTTTGGCTGCACCTTCGGGAGGTCAATAATTTTTACACCAAGGCCAGGATTTTCTGTATTGCAAAAAACCGTTCTTTTTGCATACTTCTGTTAATCGCCTCCTCTTGAGCCTAGCTTGCTTTTGATTATGCAAAACCCCGCTATATGATGATTTATGATCAGGGCCTTGCCAGTAAGTCCTAGTGGGAGTTACAGTCATCTACCCGGGTTGCACAAGGAGTAACAAACGCGATCCCGCTAAGTTAAAAGTTGCTGTACAAATAACACTACATTCCCCTTCGGTTCACGAATATAGAACTGACTGTAGTCACCAGTGAGGTACGTCAATACGGAATTTTGACAGAATGTGATGCTGAAATCCCGAGTGGACGCTCCAAACCAGTCTACTTTGTCTCGAGACGATTGTATCCATTTATCCTACTATCGATTTTTACCGTACCTAAGCGTAGGCTTAAATTAAGTGCTTGGTGCTCAAAAGTATCACTAAATGTAAAGTTTGTTACAGAGCTTTTACTCTTCGGATTTTGTTTTAACTTGGCCTATTTCTGCGAGGATTCAGCTGACCACATGAAATATCTGTAAATAGTTGGTTTGTTTTCCGTTTTTTAAGCGAGTACATCAGAACAGCGGATCGATGGTCTTGTTCTAAGGGCCTAGTTGGCCCACTTTGTTGGACGTGGTTAAGATGTGTTCTGAATAACAGCACTCATTCTTTCCGAGTCACGAAGGGAATTCTACAGGCCACCAAATGGTGTGTTCCATCCGTTTTTTAAGCCCAGTGTTCTACATTGGGACCGGCGTGAGTTGCTCTAATGTAGATGGATTGCGCGAGGAAACTTCAGCTGATATTTTAATATTTACTGTTTGGTCACGAATACCAAAAGGAGTGTGTACAGCCACATGTTGTTTCCTGGATCTCTCTTGTCTTTCTACACTCTACTACTCCTCTTACCGACTCCAGTCGCTCCATAACGAACGATGTCACTCTTCGCATAATCATGGATTTATCAGTCCGATCTCCGATTTACTGCGATCACATCACTAGTACTCGTCAGTTCCTTGGGTGTCCCCGCTAGTTTTCTAGAGAGCTGAGGTACCTGACATTAACTAAACCGTAAAGTGCAGTGAGTTGATGTGACTTAACAGAAATTTTATCATAAAAAACTGCGGCATATAATTCACATGGAAACATCAATTCACTTTCAGACTGCTCATCTGAAAGATACCTTACCATACACACTACGTCGTTCTCATTGTTTGATCAGCTGTCTTTCTGAGATCATTAGATAAATCATCGAATAGGATTGCCTATAGTACTAACCGATTTCCACTTTTTTCGCTACCTGGATTTAGAATAGAGTTCTATAGCCTATACTTAACTGTACACCTACACTTGTGTTCCAAGCCGTGAAAGGTCAAGCGTGAAAGAGCCGCAGACCAAAACGGACGACAGCCGGTTAACCAAGCCAGGTAGATATCTACGTTTGTTAGAGAAACTGTTTGCGGTTGCCGTTCACATGGCGACGTGCCGCTACTGTTAATCGCGTAAAATTTGTTACATTCAAAGTTAATTTATTCATAATAGTATACTAGGCTGCGCAGGAGAAATGAGAAAACGGTACATTAAAATGGGAATTTTCCCGATCATCTGACATGTGGTCTTTGTGTTTGTGTTTTATTTGTTCGCTGGATTCGGCGTCTCGTTTTTGGAAAAGAATGGCATATAATGTGAAAGAGAAGTGGTTGGGAGGAAGCTTATTTGAAGGACGACTTTTTCTACCCGTTTCCATATACAGTACACCCACAGTGGGTTGACGGCATCGGTGGATAGACTAGCCTCAAATTTACATTTACATTAGGGTGTCTACTTCAATTTGATATCACATGACAGCTGTGAATATTTACACACAACAGTGCAATCTTTATGATGAGGATAAACGTGCCTTATTGAGGTCGGATAGCTAACGAAACAAGTTTGCCTCTGCAAAAGTCTCCTGAAAACGGCTGTTGAAGTACTTGGTGTATTAATTATCGTCACATCAAGCTACTTATGAGTCTCAGGTAGTCAGAACACATCGAAAAAGATTCGGCTGGCGTAGCACCCAGATCGCCTGTATTAGTAGTGCCGCAGGCCTTAGTATTACTGACTAGCAGTCAATGAAGATAACGTATTTTTTGTTAAATAGGGCAATTTGGACTTAGGTCATGTATGTGACTGCAAGTTAGGATACGAACTAAGATAGTGAGCTCATCTTGTAAAATCTTTCCAACAACATCCCTTTTTACGAAATCTTGGTACCTAGCTAGTAAACCATTCCTTTGATGACAACTCCATAGCACTTCCAGTACACTCAACAGTGGCACAACGATGTACGCACAATCAACTAACATGCATTCATCGTGATCGAGTCGACTCTGAGTGTTAATATTGACTGTATTGCTGAACTTAGTCACACTGTTCTTTACGTGCAGTCGGGTGCGGTTCATCGTTTAGGTGAGTGAAGCGAACTTCGATCTCAATAACTAATTAGTGAAAGCCTATGGAAAGTCACTAGTCCATTTAACCATTATAAAAAACGACCGTTATTTCATTCTGCATCATAACTCTGGAATCTATAGTTGGATATTGATGAAGGAAATATACTAATATTTGTTCTACTTTTGGTGTGCAACTATGCTAGTTGTCATTTGTGAAGATCACTGCTTCTCAAGATCACACACGAAAAAAACGGGTTCAGTATCATTGTCAGGTGCACTGTTCCACTATGTTTCTTACACAGAGAGCAAATTATCCCATCCATTTTGGTGTCCACATCTTGCCTCTAAATCTCCGGTAGTTTTTTTGTGGATACGCCACGATGGACCAAAATTGGTCTCCTGTTGTCTGAGGGGATGGCACTCTTAAGGTGCTATGAAGATAAGAGCTTGTATCCAGCCTAGTAGGCAACTCGGTGCTTGTATTTTTCGAGAAACCGCACAGAGGCCAACATTTCATGTTTTTGTGGGAAAGTGACTTGAAACATTCAATCAAAATGCCTTTCCAGGCATCCGATACAACGTGTTTCCTCGATTTTACGTCAAGTATGAATGTTTTGTGTTTGTGTTACTTACCCTTTCCAATTTTTTCTCCGACACGCGATCCGGCAGTTTCGTTTTAAATTCTGCTATGCTCTGGCACCCATAATAGAAAGCTCCAAATTCCCCAAAACCCAGGAATCGTTTTTCATCGGACATTAATTGATGAAAACAAGTACAATTGGCTTACGGATAGTTTTAATCCTCAGGGTCACTGACCTGGTCTTTCGACTGGCACTGACGTCACTGCTCGATAGGAACCAAACCATTAATCACATCGGTTTTTACTTTAGCCGCTTGCTAAATCTTGGGTAGCCTAGTTATTGTTTGACAACTGGGTCCTACTTTTCTAACCCCTAAAATAACCTTTGACTTTCTCACAAAAATATTGTCAAACATGTTCTTAATTTGTACTGTTTTGTACAAAAATGGATCATCATAGACAGAAAGGTACAAAAATATACATGCTAAATGCTGTTTCTTGGCTGTAAGCAAAGAGTATCAGACTTCGTTGTTTGGAGGGTGGTGATGCTGTTATAGGCATTTTGAAGAGCCTTGGAAAGGCAAATTCATGTCATACTCCAATTCAGTGGTCGGAGCTACGGTAGCGTCCAAAAGCTGTAGCATTGGATGGCCAGCCACCCGTAAGCACAAATGCTCTTGAAGTATAATAAAACTAGCCCCTCTCGCTGCACCTCTGAGGAAGATTTCGTTGTTCTCCTTTTGCTACTGTACCAAATAGGGCGCTGATTAATTAGTACCTGACAACATTTTCATTACGCGCAATTAGTGGGTACCGTATTGCGCTTAAATAATTGGACGTGTGATGCCGACATCCCGATGATAAAGAAGTAACTGGTGCTAGTGCCCAGTGTTATATCATTACGTTTAGCCAGACTTCTGGCCTGCAACAGTCATCTTCACGTTCACCTGCTGATCCTATTCCATCTAGCCTAAATCAGCGCTAGGGGCTCACGTGCAGCACCAGGACAAACCATCTGTCTATCCTACTATGTGCAGATGTCTTTTAGCCTGGCCACTGTTGACCGGCAACGATTCAAATTATCTCACGGATATTGTGGATATTATCAAAACGATATCAAAATATCCTCCGTAGGTAATCTATAACGAAGTTGAACTAAATTAGCTATTTATAAATACCCTATTGATAAACGTTTCGCGTCGTCATCTTAGTGTGATAGGTTTGAAAGAAGCCATATGTAGGCGAATAATTATATGAAAGGTATTACCCAGTTCGCTCAAGTCGGTATAGATTTTTCGGTTTCAGAAATAAAAATCGTGTTTTGCTACGCCCTGCTGACTTTAAACAAATGTTTCCTCCGCATTGCGTTATGCTAAGAAGCCGGTGCACGAGTCCTTCCCTCTGGTTTATTTTCGGTTGGTAACTATGTTTCTGAGGGACACAAGGTGTGATCCTCGTTGAAATTTAGGAAACAACCAGATTAATTTCTCTAGACCTTAATGAAGTAGTTCTTTATTTTTCGGTGCTATATTCTCCACAGTCCTCAGCTGCAGAACTTGTGGGCGTGAGATAACGCATCCAGGCGGTAAGTTCAAAAACCGAACACTTAGCTCTCAATTCTTTCATGAACACAATTAGGCAAGCGTTGCGCATTATTATATTATTTCATTGCATTTTTTCCAGATAAACCTAATTGTCTTCAGTAGAGTGTGCAAAATTTTAACAGAATCGAGATGGCCATAAGGATTTCCACGGCGCCGAAACCTGACCTCTCCCAACACAATTGCAGCCTATAGTAAATTCGAAAATGACAATGAGGAAAATTTCCAACACATAAATCTTTCGGGCAGGCCGTACCACATGGACGCAGGTTTTGCCATTTAGGTTTTAAAATTTTTAGCAATATGGGCTTATTTTTAAACTCCGCACAGATATATGTCCAAAGATTGAGGCTAACTCAACTAACTTATCAAAGACAAAACAAGACTAAGGGACTAGTTAACTAGGTTAACTTTGGCTTGTATAGGTTCCTTGAGTCAAATATAGTTATTTCAGTGAACAACTGCAATACCTCCAAATGAAAATATGTTGTGCATCAATCTGAAATGAATAGTGGCTTTCGCGAACCCTGGTTGTAATGTTCATACGGGAATATCCTGAACATCAGCTACTACCGGAAGGTCGCGGGTTCAAGACTCTGGAGTTTCCTGAGATGTGCACTGCTGATGATCCCCAATAAGGATGAGACAGCTCTGTTGTGCTTCTCGGCTTTCTAGCACAGCCTAACTTCACTTACAGAACGAAGTCTTCAACAACAAAAAAACAATGTTTCCAATATTCGGGTAAACTAGGAACCTTATGACCTCCACATTCAGAATAGTATACTGACACAATAGTATATTGCCAATAGTATATTGACACCTGAAGCATCATTGTAGGACGGCTCTTTCATTCTTCTACCACCAATATATGATCATTAGTTAAGCAGAAGTGCAGGTTGAATCTGTTCATTTTTATTGTTAAATTTTTTACACGGATAAAACAACAATATAAGTAGTTGGTAATATTCTGTGTTTCAGCTCTGAGTTACTTGTAAACATACTTATCTGGGGACGGGGAAAAATTTGGTTTATTTGGAACCGCAAGTCCCTGCATGATGAAATCCGTTATCAGCTTGTCGAACTGACTTAAACAGACCACCCGCATAACATTGTTCAGCGGGTTTCCACTGAATAGCAACACTCTCTTATCGATATCATGAGGTTCAAGAGTTCAAGTAAGGAAATCTTTCGGAGGTAAACCCTTTCATACAGATGAGTATGTATGGCAGCATCAGTTGAGTCTTGGACCTGTTGCGCTCAGACATTAGGATAGGGACCTAGGAATAGCTGTGAGACCAAGCAGTAGGTAGATATAATCTTGAAAAAGCACAAGGATTTAGGTGATCCCTTTGAGTATATACTGTTTATAAGAAAGCAGCTATCATTCTGCACGTCACTTCCGTTGTTTTTCAAATTTTAACGACTCAGGAATGTCATCCGTTGGAGTTAGTGGTGAACCGTATGGACCCAGTAGATCCCAGGAGTTTGAAACCTATTCATCCAGAGCAATGAAATACTCCCTTTCTTACTGCACCCACCTGCTTACTTTTGGGATTCCCATCATTCAAATCCGTAAACCTAGACGATGTCTATCTCTGAAGCAAAAAAATACCATTTTTTTGTTAAACAGAGAGGAGGAAGAACAACACTGATGCAACTCAATGAAAGAGTTCAACGTAAAAGTTATATCAATCACGGGACATGTTTAAACGTTTAGATTTTGTTGCTCCGTCATTTTCTTCCTTAACTTGGGAACAACAGTCTGATAATCTTAACAAAGTAGAAAGTAATATAAAAAACACTAACTAAACTACGGTTCACTAGAGCGGAGAATTGCCTTCCCGCTTGATGTTTACGGCTCCATTGGGGTAACGTTAGAAAATTCACACCGGCTTTTCCGGGCCGAATTCTTTGATCGGCTAGCCGAAGCAGAGATAACTAGTGATCTCTATCCCGCACACCATTTTGTCACACTTTAATCTGTCCAGATTTGAGGCCGAGCTGTTTTGAAACCCCGCATGATATCTGTGCGCACGGCGGCTTGGAAGCTTCACAATCCTCGAACAAAGGGTAACAGAACGACGGAAGTTGTCGTCGCAAATACGACACAACAGAAGTCTGTAGCATAATTGCTGTCCCAACTGTCACCGCGTTTAGTTCGCCGACTGTATAATTTGATCGTATTTATCCCTGAGCTCTAATCACCGATGGACAAGCAGACTACACTATTTCCATGTGTATTTGGAATGTGGGATGTGAGAACGGGCAAACATTAATTTGTGTCAAGTTGTCGGCTGGACTGAAGCGTGTGAACTCCTCACTTCCGACCAGCTGCAATTGAGCTGTGAGTTTCTACGGTTCACCGTAGCCTGTCCAACCGGACGCATTGTGTGTCCGCTGTGAGCGGAAAATTACCACGAGCAGACCATTGTAGCACAAGGACGAGTGAGTTACGATGATGGAGCAGTTTACACGAATAATGGAGACAGCAAGTCATTTGGGCATGAAAAGTGCCAGCCACATGTTTGGAAACCAATGAAGTGTGTGACGCGCACAGCTTGCCGCTTGAAATATTAAGTTAAGGTGCCCCTTAGTTATTCTGACTCATATTACGATCGCAGATTGCTGCGGAATCCGTGGGTTGTGCGTAATAGAAGTGTACGTACAAAACACTAAATGTGCAGATTTCCCCGCACTTGTGAATAAGCCTCAAATTCAGAGGCAATACACATTTATATTACAGGAATTTTGGCACATGACCGTATATCCAATATGAGAATTTGAAGGTTTTGTGAGTGGTGTCTGCCGGAAAGTACGAGGGCTGGTGACGGCGGAAATCAAAGACTCTGTAGTAGAGTAAGCAAAACCAGAAAAATTGACTCAAAAACCTCAGAGAATACCTTTTTCTCAGAAATATGGCCCCAAAAATTACGCAACAATTTTACCTAACTGACTCAACCAAGAAAGTATGGATTTTAAATGTAGAAAAGAAGGAAGTGGAATGTGAAATTGAAGAATAAAAGATTGCACTTGCAACACAGGACAACGCCGAACCAACAATAACCGGATTTTTCATTGAGACCTGTGGTAAAAGGGTTCGTTACTCTGTGACTAGTGTTATGCATCAACCTCAGTGACAGATAAAACATTATTTGATAGTTAACTCTCTTTCAACTGGCATTTTGTCGCACGTTTCTTGTCTTTTGAAAAGCACCTATCTTTCACCGATGACAAAGCGTTTCGTTGAACATACCGTTAACGACCCTTATGGAATCAAATTTCAAACTCAGTAGTGCAAGACAACGCTGCAGAGAAAACAAGTTTCAGCCAACCAAATTTGATTGTGTTTACCTAACTGGATTTAAAGGAAGTCGACAGTTAAAAATCCTGTGTGTAAAAATGTCACTATGTGATGGTAAAATTTGGTCAAGTTTTTCACTGCAAAGTACGAAGCACGGGATAAGAGCTAAGCATGTAGCCTTTTGCAAAAATTTGTGGAATCCTTTTGGGTTAGAGTATCTCAGTTAGATGAGGGAGATTGCGTGTCATGTGGTTTTGCAAACACACATTAAAAAACATGATGGACCTGGTTATGTTCTTATCACCAAGATCATAACAGTTTTGACCCATTTGACTCAAGAAGGATAACATCTTCCTGAGGACACGAATGGATAAAACTAAAGAACCGAACCCAATAAAATAGATTATGTAGTGCCATACTTACTGTTTACGATGTCTTTTGCTGGGGCATTTTGATCACAGCTCACCCACCATCCTGTAGATTTTCAAGTGACCGACAAGAAATGGCAGATACTCAAAAGCTCATGCTACTCGAAATAAGAGGCTTACGAACTGCTGAATCGGCGTAAAAAAGACATTCAGTATTGCCACATCAGTGAACTAAGATATCAGCTATTAGTCCTTTGACAAGAAAGTGAAGCCAGAGTAAGATAACCAATCTGATATGAAAATAGGAGCAAGAGAGACATCGTCATGAAACTTAGGCTATGTGTTTCTCAAGTTTACTTAAATCATAAAAAAATAGAATGTGGCAGTCATTTTTTTTCACCTAGAGAGCTTAATATAAGTGTCAACTCTTTGTGTGCACACAGGAGCGTAAAAGGTGAGTGATGGCATCTTCGGCATTGCCAGAGATATATGTTTATTTTTGGGTGATAAAACAAGGTCAAAATCAGTCCAATTTGGGTTTAAGTAGAACCTAAGGTTGGCAGAAACTCGGGAATTCGCCTAACTGATGAGCTCCAAAAAGGGCGAAACCGGCCGTGGGCTCTCGAAGAGTTTTCAGCCACCTTGTGAATAGTTTCCTTTATGGAAATATACTGCGATATCTCGAATATCGTATCAAATGAAACATGAGGCGGCCTTTGTGCAGCACATTCAGTTGAAGAATATCATAGACGAGAGATTCAGTTGAGCCTCTAGTGAAAACCAAATTGATTTGCAAATGAGTGTATTTGTCGAAGGTCAGAAACCGTTAAGGGGACTTGACGATTGCGGGTGCTCAACAGAGTGTGTTCAATGCGCCGATGGTGCTACCAACACTATGAATCTGGAACCGCCTACAACTATGTGCACCAAGGTGCATCCCGAAGTACCTGTTGTTTTGACTGGGTTATCTGGATCAGCAGGCAGGACCAGATTAGGAACGTTAGCACTGGCGAGTAGAGGTGTAGAATTTCCACTGGGCCGACCCCCGGCGTTTACATAGAACAGGTGCAACAGTTGCAGATATGACATTAACTGGTACAAAACGCTATAAGGATTAGTTCAACCCACATGCAGAAATGAATATATTCTGCGACCATCTTTCTTAACAGGTGAAGAAACAGCATGTTGACATTACTTTGAGTAAAATTCTCAGTATTTTACTCCCTATCTCACGCTTTCAAGATATTCACCTTCGCAGCACCAATGAAATTGAAGGTTCTCATCCTTTTGAACACATGGGTAGTCATTGTGCACCACAAAATTTAGCTTGCTTTTCGAGAGACACTAGCATCCTAATATAGGATTTGGCCGTTATTTTCCCGTTTATCATGGCCGGACCGTATATTTCAGAAATAACGTCCCAAAAAATAACAGATTCTGACTTTGAACAACGGGAATTATTTCATTTTCTTCTCGGGTCGTTCTAGTGAGGGCAAAAGCATCTATAGCGCCAAGATAATATATTTTCCTATCATTAAATGATAAATCCTCCTATTCACGACACCAGAGTTTGTTGCGCTCCGTTCACCAGACTCTCACCAAAGAAGTGTTTGTCATCTTTGTCAGCTTGAGATTCGGCAAACCTGTAATCATTTTTGGATACAACTGAAACCCAAATTAAAACGAGAGACCTCTCCAAATCCGAGACCCTCATTATGTTTTCAAGCGCCTCCCTAGGCAACGTAATTTTGGCATTCTGAGTCAGGTTAGAGCCAATCTTTTGGATTTATCGGAACCTCACCCGAAGGAACTGACTAGCAGCCAATCGTTAGACGAGTTCCACCTGAGCAATATTTTTGTCACTTGCTGGATTTTCGGTGGATAAAAATCTTTCTTCCACTGCTGTTAGCAGTCATCCGTAACACACTCCTGTTGGGTCAGGCGAACGTTATTCTTTATGAAGAGAATGTCTCGTCAGAACATGCCACATACAACCGAGGAGATTAATCAAATGGCGACAAATACACTCATTTGCAAATCAGTTTGGCTTACACGGGAGACTCCACTGAATCGCTCGTTTATGATATCGTACCAACTGAAACATGAGGCGGCTTTTGTACAGTGCACTCAGTTGAAGAATGTCATAAACGAGGGATTCAGCTGGGTTCCAGGTGAGTCTCCAGCAAAACCAAATTTGTTTGCAAATGAGTGTATTTTTCGATATCAGTCCAATTTGGGTTCAAGTGGAACATAAGGTTGACGGAAACTCGGGGACTGCGCCTACCTGATGAGCCCCAAGAAGGGCGAAGCCGGCCGTGGGCTGTCGAAGTGTTTTCAGCAACCTTGTGAGTAGTTTCCTCTACGAAAATTAATTAACTGACCTTTAAACATTATTGGTTCAAAATGGTGTGGCTCAATTTTGGTAACTAACTGGATGAATGGGGTTGCGGTAATCAAGCCCCACAGCATTTCCCTAGTTCTATACAAGTGAAATCATATTCAGTGAAACACCGCGCTATGTGACGAATTTTTGAAAACTGATCATCCCAAGATGAACACGAACTTAGAATTGGGAAAAAATTCACACAAATTCACAGTTTCTAACTCCATTTAACATTTTGAATAACTGTGCTTATGCAGGGAGTTTTAGGTCCTAGGTTAAAGCGTCATTATCGCGCAGACTAAACATTGTCTCTATAACAGACGAAGCCAACTTTCCAGTTGGCATGGGTTTCAGTGTCCTTTTGAGTAAAAGATAAATAATCGGCATTTGTTACTTATCACTAGCTTCCGGTCCAGTCGAGACCTAGTCTGTTTTATCTACCTTAACCTGTCAAGTCGGTGTTCTCTAGTGCGAGCGACGTTAACGTCTGGACATGGACATGGACAGCTTGTTCTGTCTGGAGTTCTCTTTCTGATGTGACACGTGGCCGACAGTCCCAATGTGTGAGCTTCACGAGTAAGAGAACACCACAAAATGAGTCATACAGAAATATTCCAGCGGCGCTTACAAGCAGCTCAACCGGCTAACTGTTTGGTTGGACAAGATGGAAGACCCCGTGAAACAGCTTTGTTTATTTTCTCATGGTCGTGCCGTCTAGACCGGATAATAGATAGAAGGGCGATTTTTTTCTACACAGACCTCTGCAATTCAGTGCCGACAAACAATAGGGAAGATCTTTTCCAGTTTTATGCTGAATAATATAATATGGTGTCTCCCACATCTGCTGAATACAAAAGTAGGATACTTTTTCGCGTTAGATTCTATGCTTTTGTTTCACTGGGCCAATAGTACTATATCAAAGGAGTCAAGAATAATGGGTAAAACCATTCAGTTTGTATAATTCACGACACTGCATCACTTGCGTACTGACTGAGGAAAATAATGCCTCAAATCGCGTCTCAGAACAGTAGACATGATAAAAATTCTGAAGGGCTCACCGCAAAAAGTCTGGACACAGGGGATATTACTAGACCGACTGATTAACGGATAACTGATATTGAACAAGTCAGGTTCTTGTTGGGGTAATATATTTTGATGCTGCTTTTCTTTCTTGGTCAAACTTGCTTTGATTATGAAGGATAAGCCACCGATAAAACTTGAGAAATCTATCACTGATGCATAGCAATCCAAGATCTGACTAGTCTAATCTGTAGCCTGCTAGCAGTAAATTCTGGTTACAGGTTACATGGGCCCCAGTTTGAATTCCGGCTTCACGTTTAAATGACTGTTGTGCTGCCCCTTAAAACCTTTATTATCATTGGGCATAGTTTTACTTTTCACGTTCCCAGGAAGCTCTGTCGCTATAAGGATAGAGCATACGAGTATGTTCACAGAACGATGATAAGCACTAAGACCAATGTTTCTATAGGGAACGATATTTATACAGGTTTCATTTTGCAATCAGACAGTGCGTATATCTGGAAGGCGATGTTAGAAGATAGAATGAAAATTTCGTAATAGATATCCATAGGTTGAATCACTCCCTTTACGCCAAAACCAGTAAATCTAGCGTTTTGTGCAGTGTTCTTTCACAAAAGTAGATAAACACGTTACGACTGTATTCATTGTCCATGCGTACGACGAACTGGAAAACCTCCCTGCTCATAAGGTCAAAGGGCTTGTTTATAATACGCTGTCGGTGAAATTTTTTTTCCACAAGATACTACCACATTTGATGCATTTGCCTTCCTTAAATTTTCAGAGAGGCTATCATGCAACCCTCATGCTCAAATCCGGATGATTCGCAGCCATGGCTCTCCTAAACAAAACTTAGCGGTCGCACCTCAGCGCAAATAAAGTAAATTAATTTTCTCAGACCTAAGGCGCCTCTGCTCTATTCTGGTACGATCAAGTAGAAAACATTTCTGAAGGTCAGCCTCTTAGTTTTTATTCAGATGCTTGACTGAACTACACATTTTTTGTATTTTTTGGTAAGCCGCAGCCCTACCAATGGTACTTTACTGTTTACCCGCGGTTTTCATGAACTTATGAAAAGTGACTGTATTGCCCTCAGACTTTTTAGTCTAATGCCATGCTCCTCCAATAATATATACCCTAACTTCTTTATTGAAATCCTTAGAGATAGAAATATCAAAACTTGTTTGTCTCTTCTTTACACGCTGCATTACGATTTGTCTCACGCTGCATTTGCAGAAATACAATAGTATCTTTTCAGACGCCCCTAGGGGGGGGGGGTAACTGGCCTGCTGTTGTAGACCAGAGTCTCTGCCTATAAAACCATGTGTTCACGTGTCTGGTTTAACTGAAGACTTTACCTGTGCCTACTAAGTGGAAGATCATGGTGTTTCTCTCTTGATTCACACTATCTGTCCATTATAAGCACGGTACCTGATAGCAGTTTAGCACATTTTTACACCAGTCCATCAAAACACAGAAGTCTCCCAGCAGTGGCGAATAAGAGAAGTCTCTTTTCATGTCTTGTCGTTGTAAACTTATTTCGATTGTTAAAAAAACGGTCATCCCGACTTGTAGCCTTTTGCTCCCAAATTTTGCGTGACGCAGATTCAATGGTCTACAAATCTCAGAAACAGATTTTTGGGTTATGAAACGGGTCGTGCTTTGGTCAAATGGGTGTTAGGTTGTACGTAGTACTGGCATACAAGGCGGTACCAAAGACGGTGGGAATGTTTAGGAGGTCTTACATGATTTATCCATTTGGTTATACCTACCGGACTGCAAATATGGGCCGAAAGTCGGGCCATTTCTGTGTAATAATCAGCAACTGGGGGCCCCAATCTGCGTCTGAGAAGAGTACTAAATTATTGTCTACGCTGACATTGTCAGCAATAAATCGGCTGTTTACAAAAACACCCATCAGTGGAAGAATTTGTCCAAACAGAAAAAGTACATTAAACAATCAATACTGACAGACACTAAGCCCTCGATCATAAGTTTTGTCGTTTTTTATCGTGAGTACAAAAGCAGCTATTGATACCAAGCTTACCTTCGCCTCGCAGCCAACAACTATTTAAATCATATCTACCGAGGTCAGTTCTTAGACAACTTTTCAAACAATTCTAAAACAGTTGCTTTAATTTGTATATGGTTGAGAAAATAGGGCTAATTGCAAGTGCTACGGAATTGCCGAATGCTTACGGATGATTCACAACGGGTCTTAGATTTTTGGGATAGTGTGAGCATTCCGGGAAGTTTAAAAAATAACAGCCACTAATTTGTTTAAGTGTTGACTCAGATACTTAAAAAACGGTGAAACATGGAAAGAATACTCTGAAACTAGAAGATGTAGTTGCTATTTTAGTGAATCCCCTCAGTTCGAAAACAACTAGATGTGGCTTTAAGAGTAGTGCCATTGTTGGAATTAAACTACGTCAATGTGTCGAAAGAGATCTGTATGTGCCAATAGACTAAATGTTCAAGATTAGTTGGCTGGCCAACTATGTGAATGTCTACCAATAGAAGTTTGCGCATCTATAAAATCCGCTTATGTAGGTAAGCTCTACTGTGATTCAAGGAGGGGCAAATGACTCTCACAGACTGGCACAAAGATGCTGAAGCTTCAGTTAAATGATTAAATGTAATGTTTTGCACAAATAGAGATTGCCAGAATAGATGGTGATCAAAACACTATCAAAACTTTGGTCAAAGTCATAGGGTGATTCACTGTGATTTGTCATTCGCTGCATAAGCATAATTTGATCTTAAAATGGGGAAACTTCTGTGATTAACACAGCACCGCATGTTAAAATGTGGGTGTTAGCGCACAAAATATTGTACAGGACTGCAGATTTTACTACTTTTGAATGACGCTAATACGAGAAATGTGTACTCGTAAGTCGACTATAAGGGAGCTCGTTAACCTGAATTCATCGCTCCAAATTGCGAAATGCAAAGTTTTTTGTTAAATCCCAAACGATGGGCGGTGGGAGTGAACATCCAGCTGCACGTATCACTGTGTCACAGAAAGACAGCAAAAGTTATCTACAATGATGCTATACTAGCTTTAAAGGCGTCCATGTAGAACCTACTATAGAAAATTGCCTCTGGAGTTCTGTTATCGTAGGCCAGGCTTGAGGTAGCTGTTTTCCGACACTTTTCCACATTAAGTTGAGCCTTCACAATTCAGGACGGTATGATGCAAACAATGAACATTCAAAAAACAATTACCAATAGTGCAGGCTTGCTTACCCAAATCAGAGATGCTCGTCCACACATTAGCAGTATTTACAGATTCAATACGAGGGTTTGCGAACTCACCTGGATGAGTTATGTATTTGTATTGTTATTTAGAAGCGGCTATTTTACTTATACTGTATACGGTTTCATGCGGATGTTTCGTTACCATTGTCGTATTATCCGGGCGACAGCACGTGAAACACGAACTTGGTAGCTTCTTTATGCCAATATAATAGCTCAGTACACATTTCTGATATTTCCATAATACTTTAAGCAAAATACACCATCATAAAATCCACTCAAGAAGAGAAGCATTAACGCTAATACTAAGATTTAGGTGCACAAAAACGTACATTATTTCGGAACCAACGCCACTAACTGGACAGTAAAAGGACGTAGACTGAAGCAACAGCAAATAAGCAATCGTTGTGAAGGTTGATTTCCAAATTTGGAAAGTAAACGCTAAAACTGCATGCAAAGTCATTTTTAACTAATCAATGAAACGAAGAGAAATAACTGACGGACGAATCTAGGTACGAATAACGACGTATCGTTTTTTAAAATTTCGGACGACGACATTCATACAAAGGGGTTAACAAATTAGTATACAAAACTTTTCAGACACAAAGCTCTGAAAGTTTTAATACTGCATATGAAATAGGTTTGTGCGGAACCGGCTATCATGCAGTGCAAGACCTTTCTCTTCCGAAGAACGCGCCAGAACAATGGTTGTTGTCATTCTAAAAGTAGATGAATGTTTGCAAGGAATAAACCAAACTGGGGAATTGCATTCATCACGTTACATCCAGCAGGTATGTGCTTAGAATGCTGCTCTGTGACGATACATAATCATGGTGTTCATGATGATACGGAAAAATTCCCAGCTTATTCATCTATCCTTTCCTTGTTATCCAAAAGGCTGTGATTTCTAATTGAACTCGCCGAAAAATCTACGGCTGAAACAACTTACCTACCAATGACATAAACTGTTATTTTTGCTATCAGGTGCTTGACATTTGATTAGGGTTGCTGCCCCTTTGCTGGCCTAATTTATCGTGATTTTCACGATGTTTCACTGCTCCCATTTGTTCTTCAAACTCCACTCAGCACTTTGTAATTGGAAGCCCAGGTCGCAGGAATTAACAAATCAATCAACACTAGACATGAGATATCACATCATATCACGTTTAATATCCTCAATTTTTATTATCCGGTTAGTTAAAAAGTGAGCCATTTAAGCCTTGTCGAGCTACTGAAAATTCATAAATTGGTACTTAGCAGGAGCCCATAAAAGGATTAAACGATCCCTGAAAAGTGTGAAAATCCTAATAAAATGGCCTGGATTCTGGCCTCCACGTAGTTGCATCAGTTTCTGACCCACAGTTAGAGGGACAGAGACAGAGATGTTTGCTCAGCGTAACCAGTTGGTACACATGGGATTAAATTTCTCTCCAAACTAGATAAACACGTCTTTCTCCCCAGCCCATATCATATTTCGAACAGCATTATGTTACATCATATCTTGTTGGCACCCCTTCACCTCGTGTGACTGAGTAAGTCAAGTGAAAAGTTAAAAAATGGACTGTGCGTCCAATAAACAGGAGACGCAAAATGGATCTGTAAACGGACAAGGTGTCGAACACATGTCGTCCGAAAACTCGAATATAAAAAATGGTTGAAAATGATTGGACCCCACACGTAGAGAGTTATCTACTCCTGCTTACAATCAGTGGTGTCAGACAAGCGATTTTGGGGAAGGTTATAAAGACTGTGCACCAGACAGTGGTCTTAGAACTCGGCTAGAAAAAAACTAAAGGACTAAGTGGTACTTGTTTTTGGTTTGCAATAACCGAGTGGTCAACTCCTACCGGAGTTACATTACATGTACATGCATAATCCGGTCAAAGTGGTGTGCTTAAAGGGGCAGTTAACGCACAATTTGCCAGATGAGCGGGAGTAGTGTGTCATATGAATAAGTGATTCTAAGTACAAAACTCAAGGGGCTCGCAAATGAGGTGTGCTAATTTTGGATATCCAGATTTGAACAGTCAAAAGTTTGATGTCAGTATTTCAAGTATTTCTGGAAGTTGGTCCTAGACTGAAGTGCCACCAGGCGCACGCAATGTTGGCAAAATTTCGCTCTTTTCGGTCATTTGTTTGAGTGCATGATTTCTGACGCAATAAACCGCCTCTCACCCGACATCACTGTGCAGCAATTTATACGTTTGGCTATTTTGTTTTTCCTTGAGTAGTTGGCATGAGTAGTTTCTTGAGTACGGAGATGAAGTTGAATTCTTGTGACTCTATATAGACGTACGAATCAAGGAAATTAAACCAGATTGTATAAAAAATCACCGTAAACGAACAAGTCTAGTTTGGGTATACATTTAGCACAATGCTCTCTATAAACTTTAATGCTCTGAAATATAGAGTAATTTGAGCAATCTAAAATTCCTGGAAAATACTTCAGGCTTTTGAAAAGGTTGGAATGTCTACCCCATATAAAGATGAAGCAAGTATCCACTACGCTTGGGTCGGTTTCCGCTAAAAAAGATTGCCATATATGTATTTCTTGGTAACAGCAATCTGCCAGCATTTGCGTGTATAAACTGTAACTGCGAGGACGATGAAACATAAATGTTTGATGGTGGTTTGGCTATTGTTTACAAGTTAATCCGATTAGGAATTACAATGGACCTCTTGAGTAGGTAAATATTTCGTTAATACAATACACAACCCCATCTTTCTTGTCTTCTATTACCTTATGTTTGCAAATCAGAAATTTAATGAAGTACAGAATTGCCAACTAACAATTGCCATGAAGCTTTTCCCACTAAGGAGAGTGCTAAAAATTCTTACGTGATGAATACAGAAACGCTATAAAGCCATTAATTTTATTCTAATTTTGTCAATTTTACTTTTACTTAAGCTTTCAAACTACGAGTAAAACCACCGGTGTTGAGAGGACGAAAAGCCCCGTACAACAGTTCTACCTTGATGGGAATTAGTGGCAGCAAACGTCTGGCTGACTCCATGAAAACGTTGAGCCACAATTTTCTAGATAGTCTTTAGACACGAGATATCTCGGCTATGGAAGACCACTCAGTAATTTGATTAACTCGCACAACTTGACTTGACAGCAAAATCCTTCAATCACTCAGTTCAGACCGCAAGATTTGGTGTTGACAAGCCAATCCAGGTACTACATCCTTCATGAACGCTATGTGCGACTTGTGTGACACTATATCACCTTAGCACCTCACTTATGCGCTCACGGGTTTTACAGTCTTTTCGGAAGAAGCGCCTAAAAACCCGTATGGCTCCCTTGAAGGTGGTATTTCAAGAACCCATTTTACTCATGGATATTTTAATTTTATTTAAAAAGTAATACCATCTACTAGAGGTAATCTTTATTTTATCAATTTTCCTAAGATTTTGCGCTTCTGGGTTTCGGCACCGGCATTAAGATACCATTAGTGCCTAATTAGTGAACGGTCGCACCTCCAACCTTAGTATGAATACATAGTCAATATACGTAGTCAATACGTAGTCAATGTTATTCTTAAGGTCATGGATAATCTGCCAGCAGTCCGCGACAGTTTTACCCAGTTGCAATTGTCCTATCGTAATATGTCCATCGTTTTTCACATGAACACGAAAAGTTAAACACACTGTTCTGACAATATGTTGGTGTAGTTAACTGGTGTGAATTGTAGTTCAAACGACCAGTCAAGTATTTTTGGGTCAGTTTCCTAATAATTCACAGCAAATTTGGATGAAGTTTTCTGTAGGACCAACAGGAATTCTAAAGCAAAGAGTAAACTTATTGAAAAGACGGGTTTGTTGTTAGCAGTATTGTGTGCTGAGGAAAAAAGCCATTAAAAACATTCTCTGAACATGCAGTTACGAAAAACTTATTGCATCTCAAGGTCTCAACACCTACATTTTGCCGAGAGAAACCGTTTATTATCAAAAACCAGTTTTGTTGAATGCAAAGTGGTGAGTTTATTTTATGTGACAAGCAACCTATCAAATCTGATGAGTCAGAAACGGCATTTTAGTGGTAAACTACATAAAAAATCTGACAACCCTAAAAAAAAAATAGAGACTTTCTCGAACTGGTTTGAATAATATATTCAGTCACGAACAGGAAAAGGCCGTTTAATTAACTTTCCTTCACAATTCTCATGTTCAAGCGTTGTTTTTTGCTAAAAGCCCGCTTGAAGTTTTATCGTATTCTACGACAACATCAACAAAAGCCAGTCGAGTTTGTAAACAGAAACAAATAGAACAAAACAGGGGATGAGAGGGGAAGGACAAAGGCAAAATCCACCACACGCAGCAGTAGGAAGGGGTGATGTCACCTCCAGGCGTGTTCAGCTGGCTGTTATGTTTGCATGCATGAAAGTAGAGGACGCCGAACAATAAGCTGCGAAATCGTATCTGATGTACCAGTCGTGCTGTTTATGTGGGTTTTCGAAGTTAAGAATTTTGTTACCACTTAACCGAAAGACATGCAAACACACTGAAACCATTTTGTTTGATCTAAGCAGAAGATGATTCACAAAATGTGCTGACGCACTCTCACTCATCGGGCTATTCATCCAAGACTATTGTGTTTCTTGCTTAACCCAATTTTCTCCTTACTCACGCACAATGTTGCCTCTAAATGTGCTTACAAACTGCTTATAAACTTAAGGTTCGCAATGTGTTCTTTGAGCTGTTCAGCTAAAGCATTCGAATGGAGAAAGCAAGTGGGTTTGTTGCGTGATTTTCTGATGAATGGAGGAAAGTTACACATCAAAGAACAAGGTGGTCTGCATATAATCCTAGGCCTTCAGTTGTTGAAATAAACAAATTTATGGGCATGAAAATGTCCTGTCATTTTCTTTTGTACTGTCTTTTTGCAGGAGGTCGGACGCACAGAACACATTCACAGGGTCTTGCTGCAAAAACGCGTTCCTTTAGAGAAATCGCCTAGTGGGATAATCAATCGGAGCGCCAAAGACCAGTATCCAGCCTTGATCAAATGGTTTTAAATCACCTCAAACCCACCAGCCATAAGACTTGGGCAGCCGTACAAACCAATAAAATATTTTAACCGACATTCAACACTTCTAGTTTGCTTGTTTAGAGATTTGCCGATTGGTTCTCTATCAGCCTCAAAGCAACATCTACTCACCTGGCCCGAAGGAGTCTTCTATCAAAATCAGCAGGTCCACTGACTGTTTATAAGCCTTTCTCACTCGGTTCAAGACTTTTTTGTAAACAGCATAAAACATCCCTATTAGCATTTGAAGAATAAGCTCCGAGCCTACAAACAACGTTCCCAACAGGGGATTTCTCTAAATGTTTGTCCGACTTTAAATAATCGAGGTCTGTTATGAAAGTGGAAACTGTATCATCCGAACGGATTGGTTGTTGTAAATAATGAGAAAAGACTCCCGACATGTGAGTGAGCAGATTATAACCTCATTTGTACCTCTAGCACCATCAAATTTTCACTACTAATTAAGAGAGTATGCAGAAATGTGGGCTGAAGCGCTATTCGTCAGCCTGAAGACACTGCGCAACTGCATTCCCTCGATTCGTGAAACAGTACATAAACGTGGACTCTATGATACTTGATGTCTACCGATTCTAGAACGACGCCTTCAGTTTTTGCCCAAATTTATTTTCAAACGAAAGTTCCTCCAAAATCATGGTATACATCTGCGCAAAATTAGGCGATGTTTTTCTGGTTCATTTTGCCACTGTTTTCAGCAATTTCTACTTAGACAAAATACACCACATTGCGATTAAGTGAAGGCAGTTTATGCCAGTCTGACGCTGACTGTCGGTAAAATACGCTATAATTACACCAGTTTTTCGTCCGGGTCAGTCACTTCCACATGGTCAGAAAGCACAAGAATGGTGCTTAGTTGCAATCGAGTATTGGAAATTGACGTTGATAGCTTATTTTCCACTTATAAACCTCATGCTGAACAATGCTCCCTTGTAATTTTTTTTTATAGAAACAACAAATCGAGTCTAAAGTTTAAAAATTTACTGAAGAAATAAGGCAGAACTTCTGACGAGAGCTCCGGAGTAAATACATGCTGCGGACTTGGCCGTTACCGTGGCAATCGATCTGGAATATTAAGAGATATACTGGTCCATAGTAAACCCGAGTTCTCTAATTACAGGACTGACGCCACTGTTGGACACCGTGAATATCACTTTTGTGAGGCATGTTTGAACAAGTTCATATCTAAAAGACGGCTAATTGTTTTCTAACGTTACCATTGTCTTTGTTAAATGTGTTTAACGAAGTTCACCTTGCGATTGCTTCTCTTTCAGCCGTTAGAGTAAATTTGTACAAATCAGCCGAACTGGTAGATTTTTCCCCATAAATACTCGGGTGCCCCTTGGCAGCCGAGCTGTACACATTACCAGATATTTCCACAACGAAGCCTCCCTGCTGTCACTTGTTTTCGAGTCTGACCACAATGGAAGTAGTAAGATCGAATTTCCAGTTCGGTTGATATGGGTCACTACTTCGAATTCACGCGTCCATATATTTAATGGCGCGTAAGCTGGGAGATCCCTCCCCCCGAAGCAAGATTTAAAAAACTGGTTTCTTTTGACTACGTTTTCCTGCGGCTAACGTGCCTAATGCTACCGCTTCAGAATTCGGCACAAATGATTTGACAGTGATTTAGGCTGTAGGACCTTTTGTTGTTCCCTAAGAAGAATATACAGTGGGTGGTTGTGCATGGTACATTGACGCTATTTAGCCTACCTCACTTTGGCTTTGAGAATTAGGGTATTTCAAAAACTTTTCTATCCGCGACAAATCGCTTCGCTCAAAAAAAAATGACTCACGGTAACAAGGTTTAAGAGGAGGATCACGGTGACAATCGCCAATGTATCCACTTTACACCGAGCCTGAGGCTGTTGGAATGATTGAAATTATATCGGATTTTTACCATCGAAATTGTTCAGCCTATAAGTTATGTGAAGCAGCACTGCGTCAAACAGTATTTGGAAAATGGTTCATTTCGACAAGAGACCGGAAGCCTGCAGTGGTGAAAGAGACTACCAGATCTAACTGTCGCATTCAGCGGAAACAACACTTGACCTCGTCTGCCAAGTGCTTCTACCTCAACACGAAAACAAGAGGTTGGTTGAACTTTTATTTGGTTTAATACAACAGAACAGAACAAAACAAATCTAAATGCTGTCATTAGTCGGAGTGATTTGTTTACTGGCCTGGAGGTTGTAGGTGAGACCAACTTCTGCCCTTTTTCCGTGTCTCATTAACACTGCTTCGAGAAATAATGACATTATCAAAGTTCGCAAACAAAGCATGTCAGAATAGATGGTCATGCCCTGTTAGGTGGGAAAGACCGCATCTTGCTTCGCGGTGTCAAGTTGCCCACTTCTTTTTGCTTCATGTCAGAATCCTGCTGATAACAAGAGCGAGTAAAGGAAAAGACATCAGTTTGGTGTGACATGCAACAAAACAACCTCCAGAGTTAATGACTTGCAAAAGGGCACTGAGGCAGGGCTGTTTACAAGCAAAACAGATAACGTTGTGCATTGGCTATAAAAAACGAAAGAAACATACCCTCCAGAAGAAACGGGAAGTCATAAACGGCTTGTTTTTGGGCACGGCCATGCGAGTCAAATGTCCTTTTCAGTGATCTCAGCTATCGATGTTTTTGAAATGGTGTGATGGCATGGAAGGTATCCAGATGAGGAGACTGAAAGGCAGTGAACTGCTAAAATATTTTCATGGGCTCTAAACAGTTTCCATCAAATCTATTGGTAGTATAGGATATTTGAAATGTTCCCAAGCAGGTTTCCGAGATGGGATAATAAAAAAGAAATACCAACGAAACAAAATTGACAGTTTGTGAAGTGGAACCTTCTACCCAAAAAGTACATAAAATGTGGCAGAAAAAATGAGCGCTATGTTAAATCTTTTTATGCAGTCCTATGACCCTAAGTTTCTCCAACAGTTGGGTACTTACTTAGATTCCCATTAAATTTGCTTCGAATTGCGTGTAAACTGGTTGATCAGGTACAAGCAAACTAGTTCATCACAGTCAGGGATTTTATTCCCTAAGACAGATGGCTTTTAACGGGAACAGTGTCATTCCCGAGGATATTTTCCTTATTTAAACAAGCGTTTGCGCCTTAGGGGACGTTGTGGAATGTCATCCCCTTGTTGTTTTTGAAGGTTATGATAGGTGGTCATATAAAAATAAACGGGACGGATATTTTGCTTCTGTCAAAATTTTTGTTGCTGTCGCTGTCATCATCCACTCGTGGGAGTCGCAACTGAGAGTCCACAAATGATCACACTTAATGTATGATACCATAACGGTAGTGTCCGACGGTGATACTGACTGGTTAGGTAGATAATATCACTGAGGATCTCTGCCACCTGTCTAAGAGTTTTGTGAGGTCGAATCGCTAGAAGTATATTTTGCTGAACTTTTTGTGATAAAATCAGTTATCCTTTGAAAGAGCAAAATAAGATTTTTCATGTCAAAATAAGTATAAAAACATAACAGCACAGAGATAAAGGTTGCAAAACATCTTCAAGAACTTCGTGCCGTGCATGAAATTTATAGTAGGAAAACGTGTGAGAGGGTAGACACCTTTGGTGGTTTATTTCCATATGATAAACAACCGTTGTCGATTCTCTGTCCTTACTTAGAGGACCTATAGGATTAGCTGGTAACACAAATAAACTGGGTAGATTTAATACAAAAACAAAGAGGCTGATAAAACAGTCCACAGTCTACGAGGTTTTCTTATTTCGGTTGCCTATAATGTTTCACAGTGCATAAAGTCTGTATGACCTCTCACGAATAGCTGTACACCTATTTCGGGTGACTTCCAAAGGATTTTGTAGAGATGCTGTTACCGATTTGTATTACTGTGAGGATAACTTAAAATGTCAACTCCATTCAGCGTATTATTTCTTTCGTAAAAAATCCATCAAACTAAGATGGTGAGTATTTGAGACATCTTTGAAAATATTTGGCTTTCCCAAAAATAGAAAGGCTGGTTCTTTCTTACCATCAAAATACATCGATTCCGCTCACACAGTGGATGTGCAAACGGGTGCAAACAAATAAAACATTACATATTCGTGGTTGATATGAGTTGTAATTAGCAGTGCATGTAGTTTAGCTGCGGGCGATCATTCACAAGTCATATAATAACAGGTTTTGTGCTCAGCTTCCTCATTAGAAAATAAGTTCCATCTCTTCAGCAAGCTACTCCTATTGCAAGCTGAAAAAACAAATGTGGCAAAGTCATCCAGTCGTTTTCTTTCCAACTGCTAGACTCTAGTTTAACGCAGCTCCTTTTCTAAAATAACCTTATCTTTCTGATCTTCTAAGACCGATAACGATAAAGGTTACAAGTGGATCGCCAACCACCGCCTTTGAGAGGCATTAGTCTGATAGTACTTAGAAAGATCTACGCATATATTCGAACCACACACAAAAATAAGGCACTATACTTCTGTCAAAAGCATACATGGTATAATGACACGCTAATGAGCTTCCAACTAAAAGCCACTTTCCTACAGCCAGACATATCGCCACGAAGACTGCTGTCATAGTGAAGAACAAGAATATTGCGTTGTCAATCCCTCCACCAAACAATGGTCATCCAGCACAGGAAAACTTATGAAAATCGAACAGGCCTACTTCTCAGCAGACTGTTTGGTATCGCATATATAGCCAGTGTGTAACTTGCCACATGACGCCGAAGACTGACGGCTGAATAAGAATTCTTTACGTCTTTAATGGAATGGTCACTAAGGTGGGTTAGTAATCTTTGTCACATTTGAACACGGTTGGGCGTAAGCTGTTTCTACATGACACCTTATATAATATCGTATGATCATATGACCCACTTGCCAAAGTGAAATAATTATCAAGCTTTCATTCGGTCCTTTGATTTATTGAGAGCCGATATGTGGATCCAAGTTGCCAGCTGGTTTGTGCACAAACTATAACACATCACACCATGTATAAGGACTCATGAAACCAGAGTTTTAGGGCCGTCCATACCAGCACGATCACAAATTTTCAAACTAATCTGGAAAGCACACGAAATAAAGACACTTCTTTTATATTGATCGTTCTTAGCCGCTTTGCTAATCTAAGCTGAGTCTTCATTCGTTCTTGGAAATTCCATGACTTCACTGACTTCACCACCTGATCACGTTGTACTCTGTCTGATTCCATTACATTCTACGTGGCTCTTTAAATATGACCCGTAAACATCATTCACACCAGAAACAAAAGTTCTCTATTTCTCATGAGTAACAGAGACAGAATGCATTCGTTTCATTTATGAGAAATAGCGAGCTGAAAGCTAGAAGGCAGCAGTCTACTGGACAGCAAAAATGTCGAAGACGAAGGTACATGTGCAAATTGGCATCAGTAAAATTTAGGACGGTGAGTAGACGTGGTGGTGTTTCACTAAGGCATTCACCAGTGGACAGCACAAGGAAGATAAACAAGCAAATAAGCAGAGGGTTATAAATTCCGTTTAATTTGGGGAGCTCACTATCAAAAGATTGGCACCGTAAATAACTGGTTTTATTGGGCTTATATATTAGAAAAATTAGGAGGTTCCGACGGCTGACAGTACAGTTATACATTTGTATACTGTGTGCCTGTGAAGGAACTCCCTAATTCTGTGAATACAAAAAAACCTCAAAATTGGATTTGGCCTTCCTGAAAACGATTGTCTACTTCAATTAGTACTGACGAAACAAGTCGCCGCGCTACATGAGTTTCATCCAAAATCCAACAAAGGATTTGGCGCTTTCAGGGCGCATAATCGTTGGCTGAGTCAACCAGGGATGCCAGGCTCCAGTGACTCAACTTTAAAGAGGCCGGATTTGTCCCGCATTACAATTGTTAAAAGTTTTCTTCTTAAGGCAAAGGGTTGTGAATTTCAGGAAATCACTAGCAAATAAGTGAGAAAAGTTTTTATTACTTGATTCTCACCATGAAAAACCTTTTGCTCTATTCAGTACAAACAAAACTGTGTTCGGTGGCTTAGGAGCACTGTTTCTGTGTATTTATACCGCCAATAAGTTTGATAGTGGATGTTGTGGAAATTCAAGTTGAGGGGCCGTTATAACGAACTCTGTTTGATCACTTCATCAAGGTTGCAGAAATGCAGTCGTTTTAGGGGCACTGTAAACTCTGAGGATAACAGCTTTGTGCCTTATTTTTCTATATTTCTGTCGTTTCGGCGTAGTAAGTTTCTATTTCAACATACCCCCATATTTTTTGCTCCATCTAATCCACCGAACTTTTCGAGGTGTTTTTGTACTACTAGGTTTTCGTTAGCAGTATGTGGTCAACCAATTTATTAGATGTCGAAAGTATCTCCACTGAAGGCACCCTGGGCGTCAGCAAGTTGTTCATCGTTAAGGTTTTTATAAGAATGTTGGTTCATGCTGCCATACTGTAGATATCTGCAAGACGAAAAAGGATCACTGTTTTGGAAACTGACCGGAGAACTGGAGATTTACCAAGATGAAGAAAGGAACGATTTGAAACGGACAAGCCCACCGATTCAGCATTGATGGCGTTGTTCCTGTACACCAAAAAGTGTCCACCCGATTTCAATTCTTGAAGGTTTCATATCTTCTACCGTTGCTAACTAGTAAGACTGAGAATTTCAGGCCTAAAAGTAGAAACAACTGATAGTCCTTTTGATCCAGTCTGATTGGACGTTGAGAATTACCAATTTGTGCGTGGGCTATTCTCTCAGCTTTTTAGGCCTTTGGCTCATCCTGGAATGGTTATAAGGTGTATTATAACGTGAGCCGTCTCAGCATTTAGGCATCTTTAAATAAGCCGATGTACCCATCTAGAGAATCTGCACATCTGTTGGTTCAGAAAAAAAAGAATAAAACGGTCATTTTTGTTCTTTTATTAGTCATTCATCTAGGTTGAAAGACAGAAGCTGGCGAAAGGACCGATAATAAAAAGAACCGAGGGATTCTTTGTGCATAACTTGGAACTTTCTCCATCCCATTACTAATGGGGTGGATCACGTTTGTCTTATCTATGGGGCCAGTTTATCACCAATCTTGGAAATGGAGTAAACGCTACTCTTGTCAGTAGGGAACCATGTACGACAAACACTTATTCAGTATGTTATGCTCTCATTTTCCCCAGCCGAATGACGGCAATCACATTTGGTGTTAGAGTCTCAACGAAAAGTATATAAATGACCTACCACTCAAGTGTGAGCTTATAGCTCTTCCTACAGTGTAACAGAAAGTGATTCCGTATTCACTAATGCAGCTGTACGTCGTGAATTTGCGCTTAACAACCACCTGTTTGCAAGACTGAACTATTTTTGTGTCTCGGTTGGACTTTGTGTGCAGTTCGGATGGACTGTTCGCAAGCTTTTGCTTCACCCTCCGAATCCTATCCAATGTCGCCTGTCTGCTGCAGAGGTATCAGTGCGTCATACGCGCTTTGTCACTTTGTTTACACGAGTTCATTTGTCCATGCGTTTTATAATCGACCTGCACGGTCCAAACGCGGGTGGGCACACATTCATTAACAAAACTGTCTCACGAATGCAGGCTGCTCTGAGGCTGGTTAAGCGAGGGCATTTTTGCAAATTGACCACGACCTTTCCAACCACCTACCCAAGCCTATCATATGTGTTATCATAAGTTAGATTCCTGTGCCCCATTTGACCCACGCTTCCATCGGTCCGTGTCTTATCTTCCACCTGTTATCTAGGTAGTCAGGGTAAATACTTCTGGCATTTAATATATTTTCCAAAGTACTGAGAACAGTGCTCATAGTCGGCATGGACCAGCTTAAAGCTTAACTAAGAGTATAAAGAATAACACAGTTGCACGTCGTGGGTTGATTCACCTACTCCTTTCTTCATCACTGTGAGCGCTGAATCGTTCTGCTTATCTGACTATCCACAATATATCGCAATTTTTCCACCCTACAAACAGCTTATATAAGGTAGTGTGAGCATAATCGTTTGGTGGGTAGGCAATGCCATAACCTCTCTGTTCAAAAGGTCATCATTTCGTCTTGTCCTTAGACTCGCTTTAATGTACCGGCTGAATTCTTTCATACTTCGTGCGCGTGAATTTCGGTTACTACATTCTATTAGACATCTATATTGACTGGCAACCTAGGAGGAAGCCTGTGAACCATGTGCATCAGAGCAGGTGATATTGAGTGGATTGAATCAGTTCGACAATTTCAGTAAGCGAGAAGGAGTTTTACCAGGATCAAATGCCTGTAGGTCTGACATTGTTTGGAAATCACTAGTAAATGGTGCGAACTGTGGTGTGACGAAAATTTAACAGCTGCCTGTCAAATAACAAACCAATACCGATTATCTGTAATCAGCCGATGAATTTTTCCAAAAGCATCGGTTCACCAATTGACGGCACAAATCTATTGCCCTAAAAACACATGCTGCTTTTCCCACGCACACTTCCAAAGAGAAGACTCTGGAAAAAAACATTTTGATTTTTTTCTGGACTCAGGAGGTATAACTTAGAAAATTACCAGATGGTAGAGTTTTTTCCAACGCGTACGTGAATGAAGACGTACATTTACAACAGCATGAATAAATGTAAGAAGCTAACTTCATAAGGGAGGACTCTCTGCTTCGCTGGATTTTGTTTATATTTCATCTTTTGGTCATGCAATATTGCGTTACATACAAGAAGCGTTTTCCAAATAAGAGGAGACTAATTTCACAGGGAATACCTCTTAGAGAATTTTACATTTATTTGATTCGTTCAACTCAGTTAGCGTCTAGAGTGTCACAACACATCAGTGATGAACCTTTAAACACAAAACATGTGACAGGTATAAAAATAAAGACAATTCTTCTAGTGAGCTATTGGTAAGCAGAAATTCCAAAAATCGATTGACCAGGTTCCTGTACATATTAAAATATCACGGTGAGCGTAAGTCGACGTTTACGCTGATTTCGAAAAACCTGAAAAATGCCCCCTCAAACCCCGAAACTTTGAACAGTTAATTATGACGTTCGCGATTCACTGGTAAAGCAGAGAAGCAGGATGATTTCGAAGCTGTAGATGTACACCAGGTATAGCTTAGGCCCAGGCCTACTTAACTAAGATTTACTCGAAACTGTATTGATTTATTGTTCTACTGTGCTACGAGGGTACATAAGAAATCGCCAAGGGTTAGAAGACGAAGCTTATTCTAGACCTGTTTGGTGAAATCTGCTGATGTACACTTAAGATTCACTTTAGTGCACGTCGAAAACTGCAATTAAAGCATGAGGTGACAAATTCGAATCAGCCCTTTAACAAGAAGTTTAGGTAATTCCTGTAGCAGATGAACTTCGACGCACCATTAGGGATGTTTCCACCCCACATTGAGTTGAGGGAAGTTGGCGGCATCTAGGAATTTCAGCCGTCTGTTCATCATATCTCCTGCTGAAATGTGACCGTCACGAGACTGGTTCAGGAGAGACGTTTTAATTAAGCGATGAAGTAGGTGAGGCCCCTAACATGGCTCCCATTTCGAATTTGTAAACACGTGTTAGAATCCCTCGACTAAGCCGTGCGACTGCGACATGTTTAGATAGCACGTCTTTCAGGGAGGGTATTTTCACGAGAGCCCTTATTTGGGAGGAAAGTGTCCGATTCCACCGGAACTCCAATGAGCCACACAGGGTAATGACAATAGGGAGCAAAGTAACTGGATATGCGTGGAGAGGTTTACTTCAAAACTATAGTGGCATTCAGGAATATTACCCGTCATTATGTGCCACGTTATAACGAAGTACCCAGGGAATAGATCAGGTTAACAGAAGCTATTTTGCTAACAAATGACTTAAGGGTTACAGTCCACGGCTGACATACATCTGTCCTTATTGTCTGTCAGTGAGGAATACTCAGGAAATACAGTGTGTCAACTCCATAAATTTTAAAGAGTAGATATGGTTAGCTAACCAATAACAAGGCAAGAAAGCTCACATCCCATTGAAATGTTTTTTTTGGATGGTATATATTGTCATAATTTAAGTTCGGTGGTTTTTCTAAGTAACATTTGAAATTGTAAGCAAGGCGATCTACTCAACTGCAGCATGCTGAAACTGGGATTAGATTGCAAATTAAAACTGTAGATGCATTTTTGAGGACGCATCACATACTGTTAAGGAAAGGTAGCTACGTTTGTTGCGTCTAGCTCAAATTTTATCCAATCGTTGCTGTAACTGTCCCTTCACTGTCATTCCTGGCTTCAACTGTCATCCAACTTCGCTCATTATGAGTGCATCAAGGGGAAAGTTCACAAGCTCATGTAGATAGGAGGAACTTTATACCATCTTGATCTGCCCTCGAGTAGCGTTCCCAAACATGTTCTTGTTGTTCATTTGCCTCATCTATGAGTTATGTGCACAAAATATTACAACTCGTAGGCTGACTATTAACGAAGGGATACTTTCAGTCAATAGCAACCACGGAACGAATGAAATAAGCTTGAAAAGCATCACATTATAGGTTCAGTAAATTCTTTGCTTGCTCACAGCGAAAGCAAGTTACTTTCTTGTTAGCACAAAGATAACCTTGAAGTAACAAGACAATCCCGACGGTCACCTGCTGAAAGTCTCAAATCAGGGGATAGCAAATGTCTGCGAGCTAGGTCGTCTAATTCTCACTTGAGACAAATAACGGTTAGCGAACCTCATTTATGGACTTTTGAGGTTAAACGCTTCACATCACCAATAAACTTTTGGCTGCAACCCGGGGACATTATGATAAGTTTTCCCTGCCTTCCCATAGCCAATAGACTGAAAAAAGGGGAAGTAAAGGGTACTGTTCGGCTTGAAAGCTGATAGCTGATTGTCATTTAAAATATACCTTCTTCCGGATGATTACGTAATGCGCCGTTTTTGAAATAATTACAGTCAGATATTGTCTTGAACGTATTTATGCGAATCGACATTTCACCCCATGACAAACTGTCCCAAGATTTGAATTTTATCCGTTTGGGTTCCATTACTAAAATACTACCCATATTAGTGTTAATAGCTTTTATTATTGACCAGATGCACAATCTTGTGGTCTCGAATCTAAGTCTAGTGTTACGCTTCATCGCTTCTGTGAAAAAACTCTCGCTTACTTTGTGCTGAATAAACCCTGAGCTGACCTTTATCCAGGGAAGAATTTATTAGGTTAGTTTTGGTTTTTGGAGCTTGCATGTTGGAATTTAATTTGAACCCTAGGAAGACCGTCTCAGATTTACAACTAACTTAATGGCAGTGTGTGAAAATTGTGTGCGTGAACTATTGTCAGGCTCCTCAGTGTACTTTTTTTCATGGTTCACATTAAAAGTTAGTCGAGCTTTTTTCAACCGTTTAGCTTAGAAAATTAAACGCTTTCCATTTTCTTGGAGGAATATTATTCATGTTGGAAATTCTCCGATGGCCCACGACCGCTTTCTCCTTTCTTTAGGCTCATCAGGTAGGCACAGTTCCCAAGTTCCCGCCAAATCTATGTTCTAATTGAACCCAAATGGGATTCGATTTGCGATACACACTCATTTACAGGCTAATTTAGTTTTAAAGACAGACTAACCTGAAGCCTAGCTGAATCTTGAGTTTATGGCATTCTTCACCGACGGCCGCCTAGTTTTTCAGTTTGTACGATGCTGAAGACAACGCAGTATATTTTCTCGAAGAAGCATTATTTAAAGGGTTACTGGAACGTAAGGTTGATGGAAACTTGGGGAATGCTCTTATTTGATGACCCTCAAGGATGGTGAACCTGGTTGTGGGCTGCTGAAGGCTTTTCGGCCACCTTGTGAATAGTTTCCTTTAGGCGAAAATATACTGTCAAATCTCGAAAGTCATACCAACTGAATCATGAGGCGGTCCTTGTGCAGCACGTTCAGGTAGGCAGTATAATGAACAAAAGATTCAGCTGAGTAAAGGCTCTAGAATCACTGTACCGCAGATGCGCTGTGGGTGTGTTTGTTTCATCACCTAAGCAAAGCAAGCAGGCAAGACGGAAACGGGACTGCCTAAGGCTGTAGCTCATAGGACCACAATATATAGGGGATACATGCATGATCGTGTATAAGGTCGTCAGAATGAGACAAGCACCAAGCGGGAAAGTGTGTCTACTTGGCCGATTTCATTGTTTTTCAAAATTTCGGTCAAAATCCCAGAAAGAGTAGGCAATATGTTTTCTTGTGCGTACAACCAGGTATGATTAGGATATCATTTGTTAGGCATAAATTGCACTGAGACAATGGTTACGTTCACTTTTAATAAGCTGTAGAATGTCATTGTGGTTCGTTTTGTAACGAATCACATTTCTAGAGTTACCGGCTTTAGTGGCCATTCCAGGACCATTAAGAAATTCATCGAATTTGTTGAACTTAAGCCTGCATTCTGTACTTTTTATGCTCAGTCATGCAGTTTACACCAGCTGAGTAAATATTCAATGATGGCAGAACGTAAACACTCTCACTCATCTTAGGGCTCTTCTACGCGTTGACTAAGCAAGGTTTCGTGAAAATTTTGAGCAATGTCTCAGTAAACACCTATCTTCAGAAGTGCACTGATGGGCTGAAATTATACCTTAGTTAAAGAATGCAAATGGGTTAGTCAGCTGTACCTGAAAACCACTTTCCGGCCACACAATCACGGTACTGCGAGAATGATGGTGGCTTGCGAAAGGACAGGCTAGCTGCCCACAGTTTGCACATGTATCTAAGGGAAACCATAACTTTAAAGTCTTCAGACTCTTTTTGCCTGATTATACTAGTGGCTGCAGTTCCTAACTTGAAAGTGAAATTATGAGTGTTCGGCTATTGGTTATCCGTCATGATGCTTCGTCGTTCCATTAATCCTTGCATCTTGTCACGAGAGCTGTGAATATAAACAAGAAAAGGACAAAAAGGTAAACAGTAAAGTAAGCAAGTAAGTAAGTAAGTATATGAGCAGTATTCTGCATGATGATTCACAGTGCAGTGCAGTGCAGTGCAGTGCATCAACTCAAGGAAGTATGCACATTTGGAGCGCAATTTTTGGCACTGAAGATTCGAATGAATACTGGATTCTAGGCTGTTACCTCGATGAGGGCAAAAGCAATGATATCGTATGTGCCGCTTCCCATCTTTCGTTGATGCGGACGGTACGCAGCATTCCATTTTGAGAACTCGCCAGTCGGAAGGAGAAGCATAGCAGCCCATTTTGCTTTTAATTCGCTACTCATGATAGCAGACATGAATGTACTTATATATACTGATTTTGCCAGAATATCACGTGGAACCCGGTCCTCATACACTTACGGACAAAATAACGTATGCCCACGTGAACTTCTTTGGGTCCTGTGCCAATGTATTTGATTAGATTAGTCGGAAATCATCAAATCATTTGTTTCCTACTGCTCGATGCATACGGTGAAGACTTCATCACTTGTTACTATAAGTATGGCTTTCCTGATTTTCTCATTTTAGTGATTGTCAAACCAAAAAGTGAAAACGTGTTTTACATACCCGACTATACCCAGTTTATGTGAACTTTGCCCTCAAAAAAAACCCAGGAAAATTTGGTCTTATTAGAGCGATGGACGAACATATAACAAGCTACCTCTTTCGCGAATTAACGGATGTAGCTTCACCGTCATATCAGGCAAGGACTAGTTTTGGCGTGGGCCTTCTTATACTTTAGCTTGTGTGCTTCTAGTAGTAAGAGATAGATGCCCAAACGAAAATGTATCTAAAAATGAAGTTTAATAATTCCATGCTGAGTGAAACCCATACGGGGACTACCAAAATCGTCCTCTAGTGCAGCAATTTCCACCCAGACTTACTGACCTCCTCCATAAACAGAAGCTGGTTATCGAGCAAATTCTGTCGTGAATACGCTCAGTTTTGTCACAACTGCTCACGGTTATCATATTTTTGGACTACTAAATTCAGTTGGGACACTCACATATGAGTGAGTGTCCCATGATCATGATGGTCGTTGCAATAATATTAACCCCTGACGAGCGTATATATCATCGTTCCAGATTGACAATTTTCCTGGCTTTCATCATGTACTCTGATTCTGGAACACTTGTCGGTGGTCAGGACTGCTTCCATTACTACCAGCTCAGATGACATTATCGTTGGTCCAACGTTTCATGACGGAGTAAGTGGTGCCACCTCAGGAAGAAGGCAGTCAGTGTGTATCACTCACATGAATTTTTTTCCGCACAACCTCTGGGCTAACGAAATAAATTTACAGTCCCCAGTTTTTGCCAATTTTTCAAATGCTTCACATCTCTTTTGGAAAGTTTAGGGTCAAACAACAGAGTAGTAGAACGAGATGTCATAATTTGACGTTTTGGTTGCAGTGGGCAACCTTTTTCAAGGATTTCTGCAATCAGCTCAAATCTTTACAACTCACACGCACAAGCAAAGACAGTTATTTTTTCACCATCTGGAAAAAATAACAGAAAGAAGGAAGGTCAGTTGTTTCGTGCACACATAAGACCATTAAGCATGTTGTTTTATTCCATTGTAATGCAGTCAAAAGCAGTCAACGCTCGAACTCCGGTGCCAATCCTCTCGAATTATTCAATCTGGTTGGCTCTATCGCTGTACTTTTTCACAAGATGCAATGTAAACCATTAGAAAATTATCCAAAAAACAAGTTCATTTGTGACAGTTTAGGCGAATGCCTCACAAACGAAAGTTTACCACCTGTTGTGCGGAAGATACACAGGTCTCTGATGAGGCAAATTTTTGAAAATTTAATAGTCTTTGGGACTTAGGCGAGAGAGAGGGTGCTATTCGGTCCTAACTCATCTGAAACTCAAACTTAAACAAGAATAGCACATAAACGCCGGACATCGCGTTCTCAATAACCTTTTGCACCGAGAATTACACAATTGCGAAATAATGATATATTCAACGGATTTTTTGAATGGCTCGTGAAATGGAAAGTAGTAACCCGTCTCCAAGATGCTTACACTGGTTTGATTTGAACTGTTACACAGTTACTTAAGTGGAGTTCATTTGCTAAACGACAATTTTGTTGAGTACTGTTATGAAACAATTTCCTTGTGGGGAAGTTTAAAACTACAAAAGTTGAGTAACGGCAACGTAATGGTAAATTTACTGAACCAACCTGTATTACATCAACAATCGCAAAGTGATCCACTAAAATCTCCTTCTTAATATAATATGAGGAAGGCACGCTGCAAGCATACCACTGGTTTACCAGGCAAAACTTGTCCAGAAAAGCTTATATGGAATTTGGGGTTATTTTAAACGCTGCTCCATTTAGATTGCAAATGCATATGCCTGGTGGAGCATGACATAAATACAAAAATATACGAAATCAAAGAAGTTAGATGTAATGCAGAAAGTATTTTCACACCTGCGTTCCACTCAGGTTAACTTTTGAAAAACTGACATAGCTATTTTAGGGTTGCTCACCGGCAAACTATTCTTTATGAATTTGGATTGAGACATTCAACCCAAGATGTTTTTGTTTGCCATCAACATCCTCCTTTATCCGTCAAAAGCAGTTCAAATCATTTTGTTTGAAACCATAAAATGTATGCAGAGGGTTTAAACAATACAAGCTTCGTTTGTGTGTTCACGTTAATACAGACCCAAATCAACTTCTTTCCAGTCAACGCATTGTCCTGTTCGAGCAAGTGGCTGTGGGGTAGTGTGCTGACAATCTGCCCCTTCTGTCTCACCTCATTATCCCTCCCTTTTGGGATGAAAGGTTAGCGTTGAGAATTTCAACCTTTGTCTGACTGTTTGCATGAATAGTCTTTGTGCAACGTGCGGGATAGTTAGCTGTTCAAATGGCAGTCGGAAAAACTGTGTGGCAGTGTGGTTGTGAATGTAGATTAAAGACGATGGATAACTGAGTGGTTTAGTGCGGAATTCTACCCCTTTCCTCTTTCAAGGCCGGCAATTAATCAAGAGATAAACATCACCCTCTATTACCCCGCAGTCAACACCACACCTACCTGCACATGCATAACAAAGTTACGAACAAAGAAAACCCAGTTTCTGGAGCATAGGCGACCCTCAACCTGGGTGGTGATTGCTGTCCTGTTTGATTTACGCGCAGGTCGTAATTTTCAGCGACCCAGAGAAATCCAGTCACACTACAAAATCATGAGTATCCTTTTACCATCCCAATGCTCGTCCTCTCAAAAATTCTCTGAAGTAAGGCTTGTCCAGTTATACTTTATATATATTACAAAAAGGAATGGGAACAGGAATTTAGCTTTCTGGAAACTACTGGTTTGTCTTACAACAAACTGGATCATCTTATTAACCGTATGCACGGTTTAATTCGGAGCATTTAATAAGTCTGATTCACGTATGCACTCAATACTTACTCAAGGCTCATGAAGTATCAATTTTGGGCGAGTTCAAACTTGATTAATTTGTAATGGACGGCCAAAATTTTCCAGGTTCTTCCAATAAAATGCCAAGTCAGCTGTCTATGAGAGTTACTAAACGTCAGCTTTACCAACCAATTCGCACTACGTCAGCGACATTTACAGATGATCCCTGTGCCTACAAAGCTGATAAAATTCAGGCCGAGGAATTCAGAAATTCTGTCGATATCAAATTTCCGGATCGTTGACTTATTGTTGCAAAAACAACAAACTTAGAAACGGAATCACTGTGCATCATAAACTCAGAAAGGGACTTTTATTGACAAGCCGCTGTTGACACGTTGATTTCATCTTGCAGTCAAATAAGATTATCAGCGCTGGGATATTTGGCTCCAAAAATGGCCTCCGGGGCGATTATTTCTCAGAAAATCCAAGTAAATTTTGTGGCCCTTGAGATACCATTCCTCAGGCCGGACCACATTTCATTTCAGCAAAAAAACCAAAAGCCACTTGCTATCTCACTTTTAATAACGCGCGGTCAACTGCATGCCTTTCCATGAATGGTGATCACTCTGAACGAATTATATATTTCCTCATTGTAATGAATAATGAGTACTTGTTTTATGTGATTACATCGATTAGTTTTTCTACAAGCATGACGTATGACGCGAATAGGTGAGCTAGTGTTAGGCTTACATCCTGGCCTTACTCTCTATCATATTTCTCCCAACTACATTCAGACTCGCTCGGTAGCTTTTAGGTCCTTGCAATAAATTGAAAGATATTTCTGTCTCCTTAGATACACACGATGTTTGTTGAACGCTTTATACTCAACACCTTTCCACTAACCTACCGCAAGTGCCAGGGTCACTGCTGTAGGTATCTACCGCGGGGATTCTAACGCAATATCCTTTCATGCTTGGTAGAACTGCAACCAGGTGAGTGGATTTCAACTAGCTACAATTTAGTAGTTGGAATCTTCGAAACCTTCTACCCGAAGGGTAGTGCAAGTTGCAGAATGTTATAGGACGGATCTCAGTACATCAGAAGAACCTAAATTTTATTCACAGAAAATGTGTTTACTTCATTTATTATTTCTGTTTATTAATAGACCTCTTTAGGAAAGTGACCACTTTTGGTCGGTCCTTTGGGGGCGAATTCCTCAGAGGGAATAACGGTTTCGAATCTCTAAGCAGTACGTACTTGATATTACTAAGTTAGCATACTTGAACGTACTGCACAGTGAAACAGTCTGCCACGGCAATTTCACCCTTACAAAAACTGTCGGTAGACAAATGTGCTACGGCTTATGATGCACAAAGGTCGTTTTGAGTTCGGTTAGCATCTTATCGGCATATTCGTGCTACGTGTCGTTGTTCAGTGGTTAAATGTTTGAGAGAAAATGGGCAGGCTGGATGTCGTGAAGTAGGGCATGTTCTGTATAGACACTGTTAAGCACAGATATCGACACAGCCGTTTTGAGTTAGATGGCCTATACTATTAGTTTACACACCGTGACGGACTTTTAAATGAAATTTAAATTGATCGAAACAAAGGGTCATTCGTAGAAGACACATTTAAAAACAAACAAGGCACTTCCAAGTTCAAACTTTGGGCAGAGGGCTAAGCGTACCAATCTACCGAAGATGTATTGATCACTATATCAGCAAATTTGTTTCGTGTCTTTAGCGTGCAATGTTGATGAAACATGTTATTGCTTGCGTCGAGCAATCAAGTGATCCACGTCGAGTAACGCGCGAAACACCAAAGGTAGAATTGATTCAATGGGGGTTTATCTACAAATGCGACATCATAATAACAATAACAGAGTGGGAAAACCGTGAGAATGTGCCTGGTCGATCTATTACGATCTCAAGGATAATCCAAAAAAGTAGGTAGGAAACATTGCATCTACTCATAGTCTACAGGGAATCAAGAACAAACGGCTACAAGCCGGCGAAGCCCATGTGGTTGTATTGAACTTAGTACAAACATCAAGACCGGAGAAAGGTTAAGCGGTTGGTGGAGGTCAAGTGATGGTCACTGTTCAGAAGAAATAGGAATAAAGAATCCGGACACTAAAAACTAACAAAGAAATGAGAAATATCGTTGTACAAAATGAAAACGGAGGATAAGAATCAACACCTGCCCTGCTTCAACCACCGTACGCAAAGAATAAGATCAGCCAGTATCGTAAAACTGTTCTAACCTCAAACACCTCAACCAATCTACAACATATACCTAAGATCGATGGGAATCTAGTGGTTTTTATATCTCCCAGCAGGCATATATAATGTAATACCATGCCTAACATTATTACACACGCTCCTCACCAACAGCGATTCTTTCCGACCCCCTTATGGTGCTTTCCATACAGTGGCTGCGACGTGGATTTTCTCCTTCGAACAACACGAAGTTCCCAGCTCGAAACTCCCAATGGCTTTGCATCCAGTGTGCCGTAACTGTAAAAGCGACATATAAAATTTGCGGACCTGCGTCACCTATGGTGTAGGCGTGACATCAGCTTATCCTTCAGGAACCTAGTTTTTAATGCTGCGGTGCGCTATACATTATTATACGGGTCAGAAGCCTGGCCGTTGAGCGCTGAGGACGTCAAAAACTTTCAGTATGTGGCCACCGATGTCTGATGAGAATATCAGGTCAGTAGTACTGATGTAGGTCAACTGGGTTTCGGAAGAAATAACTCACCCACGGTAGGTGAACTGATCACATTCCATAGTTTGCACTGGCTTGTTCACGTGCTCCGTATGCCAGCCGACCAACTTCCTCGAAGAGTTCTTTTTGCACAACCACGCGAAGGGTGGGAAAGAGTCAGGGGAGATCAAACAATGAATTGGAAACGAAGCATGAAAGCCGTTACCAGCAAACTCAACTGCACTGGTTATTACCGTCTCCCTGGATGGAAATCCGCAGACGGGATACATCAATGGTTAGAGACACTGTCAGACGTGGCCCAGTCGTGCCCTCACTGGCGCTCGTGCATCGAAGCTGTAGTTTTCAATGCATAGCTCTTTGCCCGATCACTCCAATGGAAAGCCTTTGGCATCCTTATTTACACGTCATTTCTATCGGCTGCTACTCTAATGCGTAGCTGCCTAGTCCGTATTCCAAAATCATTAAAGAACTAAACTGTGGCAGCTAAAACAACAACTACGCGGTTTTTAGAAGCTGATGATGATGATGATGATGCTACGCTGATTTGAACCGATAAAAAAATGATAAAAAACGACGATAAAACCCTGAGACTGTACCGAACTCTAGGTGGGTAGATCGATTCTGGTGCAAACAAACTTCTCCCCGATGACTGCTGGAGAATGGGCAAAAATGCCGCTCAGTTTCCCGGTTAAGCATTCCTTCGTTAACGAGATGGCATCCTAGCAATTTCAAAAATTTCCGAAGTTCTAGCCCGGCTGCAGAGAAATCAATTTCCTGGTCACTTTACATTTCACTTGGCTAACAGCAGTGGTTAATAACACAAAGGGGCATCATGAGAAGGGAGTCCTTCCACCAATCAAAGGACGAGACTGTCATCACCTGTTTCTCAGGCTTCACTGATCTTGCTTTACATGAAAAGCACCTACCCGAAATTCTATTATCTATGGCTGCTCCTCTGAGATAAATTTGTGACGCATAGCGGCTGGAATGCGTGATGTACCCGTATGTTCTTCCCATTTGTGATAGTGTCTGTTAAGGCACTGTGTCATGGCATGTTTAAAAGGATGCCTGCAGGTTTAGGCAACCTGACGTTTAGCATCCCGCATCCAACACAAATCAGACATTACGAGCTACTGTGCGAAATACTGTAGTCAGTTAGCGGACCATGGAAACGCAACGAAACCTGCTTCTGGTCAACCTAGCGAAGCTTACGTTGAACTCGCATTGATACCCACAGAGAACCACAGTTATCTGATGCGTCCCTTACAAATACGAGAGCTTAGGGTGTATATCTAGATAGTGGTTCAAATTCCTATCAAATTCCTACACAAATATTCATTTTAATTCGACGTGTCTGCTGATGACTGACGGCCTGTGCAATTTTTGGAGAATAACATAGGTCTGAAACCTTAATCTTGAAGCATTGACTGAACACTAAATTTCTTTCGAATTCAACGGAACGGATGAGAATTACTTTGGAAGCCCTGTTTGGAGGTTTATTCCATTATCAGCTAAACATATGTCGTCAGATTCTATCATGGACGACATTACTTGAGTCAGGGAATGATACGAAATCAACAATTTCCAATATCTGGATCATCAAGTAGGGGAGCGTCGAAAAACAGGACTGTTAAATCCGCAAATCGACGAGTCCACAATTTGGTTTCACATGACTAATCTTAATGTCGGATAATGGACAAACGACCATAGATTCACTTGGTAGCCATAATACAAAGACCACGTGTGTTGCGTCACATGACAAAGCAAGTTTTAATGTCCAAAACTGAAGTGACCGAAATTGAGAACAGAATTAGCTGCTCTTTATGCTTTGTCTACCGTGTCCATGAATCTGAAGCAAGTGTAAACAGCTCTTCGGGGAACAAAAACAGTAGTAATCCTTAGACAACAAAAACGAATGACGACTTAGGCGCGAGACATTTTTAGCTGTGCAAAAACAACTTAAAAGAAAAGTTTTCACTAATGAAACACTGTTGGTCACAACTATCGTTTCAGAGTCCATAAGAGAGGTCTTGATGAAGTCTGGACCCAGAGTATTTAAGCGGTATCGGGTTACACGAAACTCTTCCATTTGGCTGAATTCCTGCAAACCCGAGGGATCTAAGCCGCTGGTTCATACTCTGGTTGTTTTTCATGGTTATTTCCCAAATGGAGTACTTTTCCCAGTTTAGTTAATTGGTTTGTATACTGCACACGAAAATATTAACAAATTCAGCGACAAGTATTATGAATTCAAGAAATATGACTACACAAAATAGTAGTTAATGCCTCTCTTGCTTTGGTAGCCATGGTTGTTCCAAAGTAAAGCACATGGTACATCCCTTGTGCTTACTGACAGAATTGACAACAAGATGTATCAGTTACGTAAGTGATCTTTCGGGTTTGTGTACTGCAGAAAACATGGGGCCTCCCACGGGGATCAGACTCTACTATTTGGGGTCCGGTAGTCCTAGCTAACACTGAAAATTCGCCGAATCAATTGCCAATTCAACGACCAAACAGATGGGCAAGTACAGACTTATCCTAAAAACTTTTGTGGCAAAGCTGAGGTTCACTCCCAAAATTATATACAGAATTCCCTTTTTACAAGAAACATCAGTCCATGCAATATCTCGTGCGGAAGCACTTTTGACTATTCTCACTTTTACCTTGCCAAAGCGGTCCAACATCTGTAAAAGACATATCCATCTAAGAAAAAATTTCAAGGGCATAATTGTTTTTTTCTCTTTTTTTTGCCATATAAATCCTCCATGCTAGGAATTCATCCAATCATCTAGCGGTAAACGCATGCATGAACGAAAACAGCCATACCAATGACTGACGGTTGCAAATGGGATCCGGACCCTATTTTGTCTGTGTGGTGAACCAAACTAGACTGCAGAATACTGATCCAAAACAAGCCAAGTTACAGCAGTTGACTGTCTGTTGATGGCTGACCAGACCTCATATTTTGCACACTCTGTACAATAACAGTGGAGTGTTTTAGTTATTGAATTCTCCACGCAACCTTTTATCTTTCAGTCGATATATCACTGTTTGGCGTCTTAGCAAGGCAGGCTAGAGTAGTGGAAATACTGTAAATACATCCGTTGTTGGACACCTTCAGATGGGACGCACAGTTTAAAACAAAGAAAAAATCGTCGTATGAGTGGTACCATTTGAAGGAAAATATCTCGATATCTGGAACGCCGCTACAACTGTAATAAAAAAGCAGGTTCTGTTCAGCACATTATGCTGGAAAATATCATAAAGGACAGATGCAGCTGAATTTCATCCAAGTCGCCAGGATATTTTCAAATAAGTGTGTAACTCCATCCACTTAACTTTCGGCGTGCAAGTGGGGAACCAGCTTGAAAGATGCTCGGGGGTTACGCCTACTGATAAGGCACAGGAAAGACAAACGGCGTAGGCTGTCAGTAAATTTTCAACAACCTTACGTATTTAGTGTTGGAATGTCGAGAACCCATTAAGGCTTATATGCTCAAATGAGGATATCTGAATTGTGGAATTGCCTTTCCCGGTAGTGGAAGAAAATATCCACATCAGTTTGAAAAAAATCCTTGGTCCAACAATAGGCAATGTATTTTTTACCGGTTTTTTTGCCCATAAATTTCATGCGGAACCCAAAGGTGGTTGGAAAGCAGTTTTTATTCTCACACTAATAAGGCTGCTGAAAGACCTCCGACAGACTTGTGAGTATTGCGATAGTGGCATATCATGCCAACTGAAACAAGGCGGCCTGGTGCAGCACCTTCATTTAAAGAAGAACATCATGAAAGAGGGATTCGTTTGAGTCTCTCGTGAAAATCAAATTGGTATGCAAATGAGTGTGCTTCTCTAGTTTTTCCTTTCTAGGTTGTGGACCTAGTAGAATCCTCAATTAGGCAATCTATGAAGTAGAGAATTCTCTGGCCTGGCTATTTGAAGTTCAGTAAAACTTCGAATCCCACAGAGCTATTTTAGCTCACTTTTACCCGTCTGATCCGCTGATGAATCGAAACGTATGTAGCACCCACTCGCTTAGGTTAGAAATAAAACAATTGGCAAACAGATGAAATGTGTGTTATAAGCTGAACACATATTCTGAATCTTTGTGGTTACAACGATTCCGCAACAGGGGTAAGGAAAGGAATTGGCCAGTGAAGATCTACAATTATATGTGCAACCATAGCAAGGTAAATACTTCAACCTCACAGAGCAAGTCCCAGTCTGTACTGAATTGATAGGACCCCAATCGCGAATCAGGCAACTCATTCTGAATACAAAAGTAAAGGCAATCATCTGAATCCCCATCCATACAATTTCCTTTCTTCTGGACACTGAAGAATTCTTTTTTTTGAGCTGTCTAATTTGCAATGAGTCGTAACCATCTCCTTCCTGATGTGGTCAAGCCCCAGATGTGTATATTTAGATGTTTACTGAGCACGTTTCACAAACGAGTTATTTTGAATAATGGGCTTGACTGGCTTTGACAATACAGATGCAGTTCATATGTTTCAGGTCCCCTAAATATAAAATGATGCTACGCATCCAAATTCGAATGCAGCATTTTCGCGCCAAGGGAGAAGGATTCCTGAAAGGGCTAGAATGGCACAAACAAACACACTTTTTCGTAACTCGTCTTGCTGGTTTTGAGAATTTTCAACCATACCAACATATACAATAATGTACTAATAATGTACTAAGATATTACCCATTACCAACCCCAAGGTAGATTGTCACGTCTCAGTTGAGTGTAGCCAAGTGGTATCTAGTTTAATGCATTAGACTAAGATATTTCTTCCCGTAATATCAGCCATTCTATGACTGTTGAAGCCGAAAATCGTTTGCAATGTTCTTGAAGCAGATAAACCAGTAGGGTGCCACTGGAAGTTGTTGCCAGGAGAAAATTAATGGTCTGTTTAATAAGCTACATTTGATGTGTTTTAGGAATTTATTCTTGCTTCTATTTGATCGGCTTTCCTTGAATTCTACACTATGCATATAGCATTTCCTAGGGCGTAGATTCCATCTAGCTGGTCAAACGTTCTATGCAAGGTAGGGGACTTTCGCAGAGTATCCGAGGTTATCGAACTGGAGCAGGAGAAGATGTACTATACATACACTAAAGAGATTAGACGCGTCAGAAATGGCACAGCCAAATCTACTGTTAGACTGCAGAAGGATTTCGCCAAGTGACGGCTGATCTGGTTTACTTATAGGATAGGGAGGATACTTCCGGGGTTCCCAAGTTCCAACAGCAGATTACACGCAAAAAGCTTGGGTCAAATGCCCAAGCGCAAAGTGTCATTCATCAGCGTACTATTATGATCTACCTCCCTGTGAAACACAAGATACATCCTTCTTCCAACTTGTCTGAAGTGTGATTCGTTATGGCATGGATTGTTACGTCAGCCGTGATATCCAAATTCAGCAGACGTGATTGCAACTCAAGGATTTTTTCCATTTTGTTCGTATGGATTTATGAATCTTGGATCTTTTAAATTAGCATCTTTCATAACAAGACCGCACACTCACCACAAGGTGAGGGTAACATTGACGAAAATTCAGCCATATTTACAAAGGCTGATGTTCCAGTTATGAGAAACTTTATTTAATTATAGGGTAGCCTTTATGCAATACTGGATAGGACGGTAAAAATTTACAATTCAGTAGAACTTAGTGGAACTTTTTTCAAAATAAATTGTGCAAATGAAATGATGAGGTCTGTCAGAAGAAACGACAATTATGTGATCTGATCGAAGCGATTTGTGCACGGCCAAATACGCTGCTGTTCTAGAATCACTGAAGGGATATCTTAGGTGCCGGTGAATGAGGTCCGAGGATTATACATCAATCTAGTTCGGAAAATGCAGGTTGTGCATATTTTCTCTTTCTAGTGTAGCTTACAAAGTGGCCAAACCACTTTTGACTGGTCATTCAGAGTTGTCTGAAAAATAATTAATCATGACCCTGCTCCAGTGCCTTGGTGTAGAAAAAGACTTGCCAACAAGGGATGCAACAGGTTTATTGCGGATAAGCGAGTATTTTCCAGACGCTAAGGCACTGGAGCAGAGTCAGCAGTTAGATACAATATATTTGTCAGAAGCCACGGGTAGTTGACTTATGGTCTTCAACACCACAGCACGGACTTCCTCACTGATTCTGGTCGGTTTTGAGCGTCTCAGTAGACTTCGGGCATTTTGGGACCATTTTCAGGAATCTGACCTTCCTGACAAAGTCCTTCCTCTAACTATAATCTCCAATATCCTTTGGTTATGCAATATTTAATCCGATGGAAGTAGAACTACAGCTGCTATCCAAACGTTTACGCGAAAGATTGGACAAGATGTCCTCTTCATCACTATCATAAGTGTCATAACCAACATAATCTTCATCATCATCATCATCATCATCACCATCATCATCGTCATCATCATCAGGACGTTGGTGTTATACCCCCGATTTTTATGGTCCAACTACCGTTGTTTACTTATCTGCTCGCTTGTTTATTTATTTGTTAATTCTACTATCTATTCATTCAGCTAGTGTCCGCAGTGGATAGTGATACTTTAACACTGCCAATTCAGGTGACGAAGTGGGCCGGGTGCACATAAACTCCATATGACAGAGCTAACCAGGTCAAATGGCACACCAAACAATCTCGGTGGCAGGGCAACCTGATTTCTCTGATTAATATTACAAGACGAGTGCCATGCCTGTAAATTAGTGGGTTAGAGAATCGGTGTATTCTCATGCCAGGTGTATCCGAGCACACAGCAATGGGGAATTCCAGCAAACGACTTAACTGAGTTGCGAATTAACTCTGTGACGAATTAGCTGGAAAGTTGGATGGTATAACGAGGAGGAATAATAACATGATAAATGTCAGGAGTCACTAATCTACTAAAGCTCATCCATCGCCGAGTACATTGTGCCGTATGGCCGGATGCACCATGAATTGGCGAAATAATCATGCTACTTTAGATCTGTGAGTAGGTGCATTCAGCCGAGTAAGTTTACCATGGGCTTACTGCTGGTCCACTTCGACACGGCCGCGACATCCTATTCCAATGAATCTGTACGAAAGGAAACTAACAGTTGAACCTCCGGGCAGAAAAATATCACACTTTGGATCGATATAGAAAGCCTGGATACAACAGCATAAAGTCGGATAACAAGAGTTACAGCCTTGGCAGTGTTTGAATGAACTACCAGTGTGTGATCTTTCTGTGATCACTGTTTGCTTTAGACACTTTTATTACTAATTTATTAGTATCATAGGCTGAACCTACCACAGACAAAAGTAGGCGTATCGGTCCGTATAAAAACAACCGTGGAGATCTTTAATTGGTGATCAGTTTGTTGAATGAGAAAAATGAAGAAATGCCATTGAAATGGAAAATCCTCAATTTTGATATAATACTCAGGCCTAAAAATGCCTTTTGTCTGGATCAGTCCGATCAGTATATAAATAATCTACGCATTCAAATGAATGCACAGTGGCGTGAAATGGAAAGTTTTCTAGAGGTGGAATGATGTTTGTTCAAACGTTTGCATCTTGTTATTGAATGTTCCAACAGCTCAACTCAGTTGGGTAGCGATCAGTTTCCCTCCAAGAGGACGAAGTCCGATTGAACCTCGAGTAAACGTCGCCGATATCACACACACCGCAACCTAACAGCATGCCAAGGTGGTGACCAAGAAATGCACTTTCTACTGAAAAAAACCTACCCAGCTTACAACAAACTGATGGCGGCCAGATGCGGACTCGATTTCGGGAAAAAGCAGACGGTGCAATTCCAGATATCCAGCTTCTTTGTTTCACCAAAGTTGGCGCGCTCAAGGTCCTTAGGCTGTATTTTCCTTACCACCAGGAATAGCCTAGTGCTTGGTAGGAATAACATTTTTAATCCACGACGACAGTACTTAAAAGCTCTGCAATATTCACCCAGGGTTTACCTTAATTTGCAAATAAGAGTTTCTGTGCATGAGCCTAGTTTGGTGAGGTTTGGTAAAAACTGCTGACTCGGTTTCTCTGAGGCGTACAAACAAATAAGGACGTCCGATAAGGTTGTATAGGCCTGTTAGCTCTCCACTCGTGCAAGGTTCAGTTTTCGAAAGGTGAGCCGAAAGACTGCGGGGCCTGGCACCTCATTCAGGTTTCCAACTAGTGATGATAACTTTTGGGATTAGAATACTCAGCTAATCAATTTCAACTCTTTGGAAGATACCCAAAACAGAGGAAATGAATACAGTTTAAGGCCAACTTTTATTCTACAAAATATTTTCCGTCCCATCTAGCCAAAGATCTCGGTGCGAGATCAGAATAAAGTGTTGCCGATGTCTTTATACGTATAGAGCCGTTATGAAGATTTTTGCGGGCTTCCCAGAATCAACGGAAACTCGCTTATCCGTCAATGGGTTGTAAATACGTGCGGGGCTTTAATACGCCCGTGGTTTCAAGAAAGATAACCATTCAAGTGAAACTCCGAGAAGGCAAAAGTTAACTTTCTGTTGGTCGGCTGTACGTGTGCAAAATAATCCCCTTTTAATGGTAAGGGTCGCTCTAGTTTGTAAGTGGCACTTGCATTTTCCTTGCACTAAGCAAGTCGTGAACATCGAACTGCTTATTTGATCACAACAGATCCAAACATCGTTGACGTCTGCTTCACCCTCGTTTGTAACTCACGGGTGGGAACGGCGGCTAACCTAAGTTTGAAACCTGATGGTATGAGTCAAGTTACTGGCTAAATGTAGAAAATAGGGGAAATTTTTTAAACCATGGTTTGACTTTAAGCAGCCTTTCATTAGGTAAATGTGATTTCACAGTTAGTACCGCAAATCCAGGGTAATTATTCGAAAAAATGGTCAAATTCTGCTTATAACTCATGGGTTCGGGCTAATTTTGATAAAGACTGCTACGAATAGCTCATTAGTAGCGAGGATTCTCGGATGCAGTCTAAAACAGCTTGGAATTCTCTGACGAATGCTACCTATACACGTATGTAATATACAGGCAACTTTCACAGGACATGACAGTTTACTGCTCACATGATCTGGTATGACTTCAATTGGTCGTACTAATGTGATAAAGTTTACCGTTGTTCTCGTGCTACCACTGATAACGTCGACGTTGTGCGCTATTCACTTATCGTACAACAGGACCTAGTTGCATTAAACCAGTGTGAAACATTCTTCCAATGATAGCAATGCGACCGTACTTCAATGGTCCCGGAACAAGCAAAGAACACCAACAGCTTTTATCCATAACTTTACACAACGCTAGGTCAGGACAGCTGGAATTATGCTTGAAGACGCAGCTACGGTTTCATACTTGAACAGACTTGAGGTGTTTACAGATACCTCTCCAAGCCCTATTCTGTCACGAACCACGAATCATGAGTGACTGCAAAAATCTGAACAAAGTATTAACTAATTCATGTGACATCAAATTTTGTGAACAGTAAGTCATCAAAGGGCTTAGAAGATTAGCAACCTTTTAAACCAATGCTGCTGCAAAGAAAGAACCTTAATCGCCATATCTATGCGCTTTATGCAGTAGCGCTTTAGTTTCTCCGTTTAAGATCTCTGACCCGCAGAACTGGGATGAGTTGCCTGTCGATGAGTAGGAACTTCATAATTTCACAAAGTGTTCATAGAAGCTATTACGTCCTTACAACGGTTTTACTGTAATGAGATGGTATTTTAATATTTGTGGGTAACGGAGCGATACTTTTACCTTCTGGTGAAAGCCTTAATGCTGTTGATCGCAAAGCTTACTACTAACTTCCTAGAACTGGAGTTCATTGCAAACAGGAGGTTTTCTTGTCATCCTTGAGAGCTTGCAAAGAGTATTCCGATAAATTTTGTTTCATCTTCCTATTTTTCAAAGATGGAAAGTTACAGCACAGTTGAATTAGGCTTCGAGGGGGTATGCTTTCTGCAGCGTACCAGTGTCAAGCTATTGGTTCGATTTTCTACCTATCCAAACACATTGTAACAATAGTAGAGTGAGTGCCCGAGTAATAAAATAATGGAGATTCCCCCAAAACAACCAAAAGTCTCAAACAGAATCTCCGAAATCCGTCACCAAAAGAAGCATTTGGAATCTTTCAGATGTCACAACACAAGCGCAAACATTACGTTGCAGGTGATGCGATAAAACACTCTTTTAACCCACTTTTATTTGCTAAAGAGCAGCTTGGGACTACTTTTGCAAGGTTTTGTAAATCAGTGGGTCTTGTTTTCTGAAGTTATTTCGCTCATTCTCCCTTTCACTAAAGTAATCTTCTTTCTGACGAGACTAAGCCTTGTCTTGAGCGAATTTCACTCACATGAATTGGATGCGATCAAATGCTTTGGACTGTCTGAGTCTGATATTCCATCCAGTGTCTTCCCAGGGTACGACCTTAATTATCTAGTGCCTGCTCTTCCCCTAATCATTTTATGTAATATCGCATGAGTAACTTCTGAGGTAAACTATGAATGTTGATGCAGGTGATGTGTCATGTGAATTGTTTTGGGCTGTTGCTCAAACGTGAATTCAGTTATTTCTGGAAGTATATGATTTCATCAGCACCAATGGAACACACGCATTCTACAGTGTTTTGTTTGCACATGGACACCTTTTCATGGTATTCTTATGACACGTGTTGTTCATTACTTGTTTTTTGGGATATTGTAGTATCAATAAAAAGAAAACTCACCAGTAAACTGTTTTCAAACTCTCGTCCTCGGACCAATACTTTTATGGTAGTTGCATAGTGAAGGCGGTAAAGTCCAGGTGGTGTAGCCGCAAAGCGAGTTATGATTTGTCTAGTGTGGTGGGTAGTTTGTGCGGACAACTGGCTGACTGGAAGAAAAAAATCCATATGTCGGATACCGTGACGTCGACGTTACTAGTGCGCGTTTCTGACGTCACAGGACGAGGGAATGCTGAGTGCTTTTTAAAGCGCTCCCGGTGTCAAAAGGCTCGATTGTACAGGCTTACTGAAACTGTTTTGACGGTGGTCACGCCAAGTGTTCTAATCAGTTTTGGCCATTTGTACAGAAGTAGGTAGATGACGCAAAAAGCTTCGAACGGGGGTGCTAACCTGGTCTCTCTCAACTAGAAGTGCGGTGATGGTATTTGTACCAACCTGATGACTCTGTTGGGACTCTAAATATGAATGCGCTCTTATATTCTTCTCGTAATTTACCTGGCCCCTAGTTCAACACATTCCCAAATACAGACATATAGCTTGCAGCAATGGACCAAAAGCTCTGGTGTCTGTTAGAGTTTCCGCAAACTTTAGGTTTTATGCAAGAGATGACGAAGGTTTCTCCCCTTTCCCTGTTTAGAACTACCATTAAGGTCTTTCAGTCATCACTGATAGTCGGTCTATTATTTAGTGGCTAATTTTGTTTTTGCTTTGGACCAATAATTGAGACTGGCGATCAACAACAGCAAACAGATATGTCCGCATCATGCTTCTTAAACCCAGTGCCATATGACCTAATAGACGCTGTTTAAATGCCTCCTTTGAAAAGGAATAGTATGAAAGAGATTTGTGATCTATATGTTGTACGCCATGCTTTACTAAGTTGTAAAGCACCAAGCATTTCACCAGGAGTAAGGGAATCACTTAGTGTGAGTCATCAAAGCTTTTGATTATTATACAAACAGACCATGCGCTGACCGAATTTGTTGGTGATCTCGTACTGAAATTTCTCCGCTTTCTCTTTCCTCGTGGATTGGTTTCCAACTGTCTTTGCGACAGAAGGCTTTTGCAGAGACAGCTCTGTTTTTGCATCTACTTTTCCGGTGGAGATAGGCTTACGCTGTGTTAGTCTCCTATGAATAAAAGTCGCTCATCTAGTGGCTTGAGCTCACAAGTATATTTCTTTCAAAGGGTTTAATGTCATTCATGAAGTCCTCCTTTTGGACTGAAATCGAAGCCAATTCACTTCAACTGTGGTCTGATCGCAAGGCCCTATTGGATATAAGACACAACCCATTAATTACCTTTAGTGTCCCCATAAGTATTCAACCAAAATAACATGGGTAGTGTAGTTGACCTTTTTGTGAGTGCTCTGGCGATTTTGACCACCTTGCTATTCACGGTGTAAAATTCTCATTTAATCTCCGGGATACAGTTGAATTGGTGCATCAGTATCCAAAAGAAGTGTACCGCAGTGGTATCTCTAATGGGTTCCAATAAGTTGAGGTTAATGACCTCGTGTTGTTGAACAGATTGTGATGGATTTCTTCGTAATATTGTCCACACAACCCGTAGACAAGTTCATGTCCATTTTGCACATTTCATGGTTAACAACCGAAAGTTCACTCTTCGTGAAGCTTTTATCGACACAAGTCTTGGTTTATGCCATTCTGTCTGCAATGCGAGCTCACCCATTTTCGTGGCCTTGTTTCTGATGTCTATATGAATGATTACGATGGAGAGGAACCAATCAGTTAATCATCCTGAACCTCAGAAAAGCTTCAACACTTCCTGGAGCACCTCCTTAGGGGAAGCTACGCCGGGTCACACCTCCAGAACTTTGAGAATTCCGTGAAGTCAAATTGCGCAAGGCTCTCCTTTCAGCTTCTATGAACTCCTAAGAAGGAGCCTTTGATCATTCCTCCCATCTTGCTATAGTGATGGGCGAGCAAAGAATAGAACGTGTCCCGAAAAGTTATGAGTACTTTAAGCAAGACTTCTTTCCCGGGTTCGGAGTTCTGCTGACAGATCATCTCTCTGTCTGAGAGTGGAATAAGTATATAGGGACGTTTAGTAGCATGGAGCAATACTTGCGGGATCTTTTTGACTGATCTGGCCGCTGTTCTGAAACAAAGTCGCGGGTACTTACTTTTCGCCATCCTACTTAAGATCCATACATATGAACAACTTGACAGCTTTCTAACGTCAGTCACGATGGAGCGTAATTGTTGCTGTATGGCTTTTATGCCATTTTCATCTCATAACTGATCGCTTTTCATACCTACGTGTTTCAAAGTCTTCATTGGATCTCCAAATCATCAATAAACTCAAAGTCGACGAGTTTCAGTGTACCACTTAAAATAGTCTGGCGGTCTTTCCGTTGTTAGTTTTCTACTGGTAAGCCCAGACGAGCATGGTTTAGGGCAACTCTGGCCGTAAAAGTCGATTATATGGGACAGTCGACTCACTCATGTCCCAAACGTGAAGGCCAGTGTCTAGAATCCCAACACTTTCAGAGTTTTACCAACGGTGTCGCATGCAAAGTAATTACTTAAGCCAGACAAATGCGCCGCAACAAGCCAAATTTGCTCCAATACAGCGGTGCTTTTCGACCTTCAAGAAAGTTGCCAGTAGTGGTGAAAAATAAACATGTCTTAATTCTTTCATATTAAGCACCTGGGAGTGATTATGGTAGGCTAGCACTAAGTCTCTTCACCGTCTACTTCTATTCTTTTCTTCACAATAGGGCTTTCAAATAAATCATGGTTGTACGGCAGCGAAGTATCGGTGTCAGACACTGACGTCATGTTGTCGATGATGATGATGAAGCGAGTAACGTGACTGCTGATGGAAAATCGACGAAAAATCAATAATTGCATATTGACTAGGGCACGGCCGAAACCAGCCGCAGAATTCTGGACTTAAGGCTGAAATTGCACGAACGATGGCCCGGCAAAAAATAAGGAGAAAATATGGTCATATGATTCAACTGAAGCTTGAACATATGACCGAATATATTCGTAATTACATTGCGAAGAAATCTAAAAATGCCAGTGTTGTGACAGCTAATGATCAAAGTCACCTTAACAATATGATACTCCTGGTCCAGCTGATTTCACTAGTCTTGTTCCTTGTCTGCCAGTCGTACCCCGGATTTTTGAGGATACGATTGATATATAAGCCAGAATTTTGCTATAATGGAACTAACTGTAGTTATCAGATCGAGGAACTCCTGTTTCGACCGAGTGAAGCTTATGCTGGATACAGAGGTATCTGGGAATCGCTACAGAGAGTCACAAAACGTCTTCCACAATATGCAGGTGAAGACAAGGAAATTGGCAGTTTAAGTAAGTTCAAATGCTGTGTAAACGGCCCGCCTATTATTGAATGCAGAGAAGGACTTAACATACTGGCACAGTATCAGCAGCAGGTAAATAGGTAAACAAATAGAATGTTGGAAAATACTTGGAAAAAAACAAACAACGAAAATATTTAAGTTTGGTGCAATCCTTATCCAGAACGACTCAAGACTAGCTGACTGACTGTCCAGACTGACTCTCATTCTCCAAAACAAAATGTTGATTGTAGGTAAAAGCAAACCGGTAAAAAGAAGGTAAATGGAAGAAAGCATACGAAGATTTATAATTCACAAACATGTTATGTGACGAAACTCCCAGCCACTCACAACTGTAAAGAATTTATCACCACCACGGTCATCATCATAATCACCAAAGTAATCGTCGTTATCACCAGCAGAAGCAGCAACAGCTCCCCCATTATCATCAGTAACACCATTATTGTCACAACAGATAGTAACCTACGGATTATTAAATATAATGATCTTGTTGGGGCGTTCTCTCCAAGCGCACACAACGCTTATGTCGCAGGCAGATAGGAAATGCCTTCAGTCAAGATGCTTTTATTGATTTTATGCACTCACCGGAAATAAAACTGCTATTCTTTCCCACTACCCTCTGACTCTCTACTTTTGTAGATCCTAGGCTTTTCGGCTCATCGTCTCTTATATTCCGCTAATAAAACCGTCCGCTCCCTGACCCTCATTGGCAGAAGTGAACAGTAAAGTTGGAATATTTATGATATAACGCGTTGCCCATATAAAGATGCACAGTTTTACAGTTGTGTTATCCAAAAGGAGCCTATCCAAAGGTAGGCCGTCCTCGGCAGGAGCTAATTAACAAATTTCTTACTACTGGTTTGTCTTGGAGAAATAGTGCACACAAAATATAGTTTACTTTTAGGAAGCGTTTTGGTAGGTCGAAACCAGCTTGTAAATATGAGGCTGACGGTCAGTCAGAAACTTTTTAATATCATCAACCCTGGAAGTGCGGAGTCTGTTCCGAAATTTAACACCAGCTAGTTAAGCGCACTAGTTAAATTTACCGGTCTGCACGATGCGTAATAAGTGAAATTAGGACTGTTTCCACAAACTGAGATAACATTTATCTTTTTTCGCGAATATGTATCATTCTGAACACCAGGAAAACTCGTTCGATCTTCAGACAATGTGTGGCCAGCGCGCTTCAACTATTGCTCAAAGCTATTACTCAGTTGTTGCAATTCTATTGGGGTATATTAGGATGGATTGAGGTTTTCGCTACTAGCCTCAGAATAGTTTAATTTTAGGAGACAAATGTGCCTGAAGTAAAATAACGTCTATCCTTAGTTGACTCTGTGGAGAAGACTAAAATGATTTGGGGAGGTGGGGTAGGTAGCTGCGCACTGGAGGCGGGAGTTGATAAATTGGTGCGTAAACACAACACTGTCAGTGGACTGTTAAGTGGGGGACTTGGGAAGGGAGCTATGCATTGAGGGAAATAGCTTGGATGCACGACCACCATTAAGGGCGCGACTGGGCCATGTCTGACAATGTCTCTAACCATTGACGTGTCCCGACTCGGAGTCCCCATCCAGGAAGGCGGCAATGACCAGCGCAGCTGAGTTTGCTAGTACCGGCTTTCATACTTCGTTTCCAAGTCACTGCGTTTAGTCTTGGGAGGTACCAGTCAAGTAAAGGTAAAATAAAAGTTTTTCACCGGAGTTTTCACGAACTGATCAAGGTGCGTTTACCAGATAATTCTGCTGCACCCCGTTCAATTATCAATTTTGGCGGTTTCAGGGGAGGAAATCAAAACATATTGGATGGTGCAGCTGAGTGTTTGGCCACTAGAACCAATGTGCATAATCATAATACTTGCAATGGATGTTGTTCGCCGCAGTTTTTGCCGCCGCCTACAGAAACGAGACACAACAGTCATGTTTAGCATGACGGGACTAATGCTTTGCCTATGTAAGTCTTTAAGTCAGCATTGTGTGATTATTCCTCTGCATTCTGAGGGTCTTGTTTGTTCCTTTCACAAACAAGTGTACATATGATTTATGAAGAAACCTCCGTTACGATGCTTATGTTTTCATTGCATTTTGATAGACTTCCGCCTGGTCAAAGTGAAAACAAATAGTGCAAATGTTAGAGTTTTTCACTAGATAACTTGAGTGTATACGTTATATCAGCGCTAAGGTGGATGGCTAGAAAGGAAAGTAACAGCTTTCCAACAGTATCGTTTTTCTGAACTCGATAGATGACAGTTACAATAAGTTTTCATATAAACAAGTTACACGGAGCATGGAGGAAACTTGAGATGCAAAGGATTTCAAGGCATATTACGGTTAGCTAAATGTGATTGTGAGATTCCATTTCTGAAAATGGTCCATGATTCTCGCACAGCTTTTTCGTTATCCGTTTCAAGAGGCTTCATTGGGTGTTATCGTGGAAAATGCTTTTCGGGGCATAAAACATGTAGTTTGCACTCCGAACAATCCCGCAACGATGCTCTGCTTTCATTTCCTTTACAAACTGGTGCTTTTCTTCACCGCAGACCTTCTCTTAAGAGGCAGTGCATGGATACACTTTAATTAGAGCCGAGCTATGCAAATCGTTGATAGCAGCACTTAATATAGCTCGAAGGGCATCATTATATATATATATATATATATATATATATATATATATATATATATATATAAATTGCAGCATTTGAATCAGTCAGCGTAACAATTTGTGTGTAAAGTTACTTACGTCAACTTAAAGAGCGTAGCTAAACCAACAAGTAGGTGTGTACAAGATGTACTACACTGATGTGCTCGGTAGAGTTTACACTGCATTTTTGTTGCCTGTTTGGAAGTCCTGAATGGCGATTCCTCGACCCAGGAGGCGTGGGAAAACTTCTGCTTTATTATGCAAGTAACTGAACTACTGGTACACTTCACTTTAGTTCAAACGTTTCACGCTGCACAATTCAGGATGTGCAGCAGTATTATGCGTGTCATGTTGGGACTGTTTGGTAGGCACCACCGAGAGTTTGAGCGAAACCAAATTCGGGTCCACGACTGCTTTGTGTCAGCTTACTGTGAAGCGTCGTCAGATCATGAGGACTTCTTGATGGGTTCTTGTGGGTCCACAAAATTAAAACTCCTTGTTCAAAGTGCATTTGTGTGCATCATAGTGAACGCAAACCACCAGGGATTTTTATAGAAACTTGATGCTAACGCTAAATGTGACTCGGTATTGCGGATTGTTAAGATGCATATATACGGATGACCTGCTGACCTGCATGCTTTAGCTATGCAACTGAATCGTCATTTTGAAATTTTACATGGTTATTGAAAAAAAATTATGAAAGGCTTCTCATAGAAAATGCCGATTTCAATAAATCGGCCGCTCGTGGCCGGACGTTTCAGCTTTCAACTATTGGTCGGACCGTCGTGGGTTCGAAACTTTCAGTATGCATCACTGATATGTTAGACTGCTTCATCTACGTATGTTTTTTTATCTTAAAAGTCAGCTAGAAGGCACTCAACAGAAACGATTGTACACTTTTGAGTTGGTAACAAGCTGTTTGCCATACCTGCACACTTTTAACAACTTCCAGGCTACGTTTTGAATTCTGGATAGCTGTTCATAACCATATACGTCGCCATAATTAGCCATAGTATTCGAAGCATCTCGTTGCGCGTTTGTCTTTTGAGCACCATTGGTAAATAACCTTATTATATTTCATTTACGAAGATGTTCACAAGAACTCTATAAACTGATTGTTCACTAGAGTCTTACAGAACCTGGTAAGATGCAGCTAATGCAGTTGCCACAATGGAACTCCAAACCGATGTAGATTTATTTGCATTAAGTGTCTCTTCTTATTCCTTTAATCCAGGTGTCCTGCGTATATGCGGAATTTATCTGTATTTTGCAATTCTTCGTCGGGCAAACGTAATGGCCCAGAAAATAAACTATCGATCCTCCGGTGGAACGCAACTGAAAGACCTGCCGATCATTCTGTGTGTAGAACCCCCTGGCAACTATTTCGTTTTATCCCTGATCAATTTGTTTTTCACACTCATTCAAATCACTTTTGCAATGGACTATTTAGATCCAAACTAACAGTCCCCCCTTTTGGCCGCTGCGAGTTCTTATTGACATATTTGTATTCTACTCTGTTGGAATTCAGGAGTGACGCTCCTGAGAGACATGGGTACTTTAAGGCCATGGGTTTCATGCTATCAAATCGATTCAAAAGTTCGATGCCTTAATTACGAAAACAATATGCACAATTGCTGTATTTCCGTCATCAGACGCAGTAAACTTTTGCCAGTTTGCTAAGTGATAAACCACAATTAAGACTAGCCAAAAACTTCTACACGGCTTATTCAAGGTAACTCAAATAGAGAACTGAAGCATCGTCCTGAATTCTCCCCGCAACTTCTGCTAGTTGAACTGTCAGATTTTACTTTTAGTCAGCAACATGTGAACGATACGAGAATGCATCTATGTTAGTTTCCCCAGCATTTGGAAATCAGAGACATATTCTCGAAATAACAGTAGATGTGTATGGTGATAGGAGGACTACGTAGGCACAGCCATATAGTGGCTGCCTTGTGTACACCTGTTTTCATGAGTCAGAAGTCGTTTGTTCCGCTTAACTAGTTTTCCTATTTACATACACTTCCCAGATTGGTTTCTTATCCAACGAAGATGACTAGCTGAATACTATCCACCAGAGGAAGAGATACTATCATTCATTTCAAAGCCATTCCCATCTCGTGTAGAATGATCCAATAAGGGACGGAATCGACTGGTTGACAAGCTGAGGCTGTTGAAGACATGCAAAGCCACAATTTGCATTGAGCATTTAAGTGTACAAGGGTAGATGCTGGTACGCCACTGGTTTGGACTAATAAGGTCAGAGGACAATCATCCACAAACTAGGTTAGTATCTTCTCCTGTGATCTCTGTGGCGTACCTACCGACTGATCGCTGGTGCCTGCGGTGCCGATTGTGATATCAAGGTTGCTGTTGAATTACTAAGCATTTCACGCGGCGTAGTAAATATTTGCTGGTGCGACCATCAAGTGAGTGAGCATATGGTGCTGTAATCGACAAATACACTCACATATCAATTTGGTCATGACGAGAGACTCAGCTGGAACCCAGCTGAATCTCTCGTTCATCACGTTCTTAAGCCCCAAGAAGGGCAAAACCAGTCGTGGTCTGTTGAAGAGTCTTCAGCAACCTTATGAGTAGTGTATTACGTCAATGATGCTGTAATGTTTTTTATTTGGTGGTACATCTCGCAAGCCTACCACCGCTGCCACCAAGTGCTCAAACAAAACGGCGCAATTCGGTGTTGATCTTGACCGAAACTTGAAAGGCCGGCCAAGCGTGTCTTCTAGAGTTATTGCGGTTCAGATGATCTGCTTCAGTTTATAGCGAATTGAGAGGGGGAGCTGGAAATGTAATACTTGTGTACATGTTCTAGATCGTGCATTTGACTCGCATGAAAACGATATTCTCGTTTGAGTTCCAAATAACTGAATGCTTCCGGGCACTTTTCAGAACCATCCACTCTACTGTGCCCTTACAGTGACGTGGCATCGGGTTAGCATGCTGCCATGACTTTACGGACTATGCTGGTCAGAATTATATTCCACTAGCCTTAGACATACTAAGAAGGTCAATGGATAGCCGGCAGATCAATTGGATCAAACTTTCACTGTTCTGAATGCAGCTTTCGGTATGTGTTTATTTGCCAAACCTTATTTCCCACAGTTTCATAATCATGAAATTTACTGCAGATGTCGGTATGTTTGATCCGCGGCTACATGATACTGAAATGAAATAAGAACCCATACACCTAGGACTCTGATGTAAGTAACCGTGATATCCTGACGGTTTATTGTGCTTCTACCTAAACCTGGATCGTCAACTTTATCAGTGATACCATTTGCGTCGGTGGAAACTAACACTTCAATGGCGTGCAGCCACAAGTTTTTAATAGATTTACTGTGAAGATGGTTACTACCAGGCATCTCGAGGTATGTAGGCCAGCAGTATAGAAACTCAAAAAGGATTCTCTGGTGTCATCCACCACCAGGCGCATCAGGCAACAGTCCGGATGATCCCATTGTCCTCACCCTTGAAGGTCTACAGGGTCGCTTGTTTCCACTGGTGAATACATGTGACAATCACCCCGACGACCTACAGTGCACCGCTATGGGTTGGAGAAGAAAGTGCGACCAACTTTATTAATGAAAAAATCCTCAATTAGTGAATTTCCTTATCGATATCATCACGCCATTGTTAAGAACGGAAAAACTGATAAAGAGACCTAGTGCTCACTAAAAACAGAAGCAAGCAATGCGGAGGTTGGTCAGTAAGCCGTTTTTCTGTTCGTTTTAAGGAAAATAAATGACGGCAACTGGTTATCCATTCCGTCCCACAACTATTAATGTGGAAAGCGGTTCCCAAAAAGTAAGGAGTGGAGTTACATGGAATCATATTTGATTAGATTTATTAATTCAATAAGCCGGAACTACTCGCCAAATTACAGTCTCATCTAAATTTATTGGGATGTGTTTTGGCGACTATGCATGCGGTAACGACTTTGAAAAGTATTCGTCGCCCATCAACTATGCTATCATGGAAAACTAAAGCCTCACAATCACTGGCGCGCATAGGCATTGGCCTAGGAATTATAGTGGGCAGTTAAGGCTATTGGCAACCTCTACGGTTGGCAATGACGTTTCGACGTTTTTCGTATCTTAGTGAATGGTGAATGGCTGGTGTTTATCTCTTGCAGTAGTTGCCCTGGTTCCTACCTGCCGTTAGTTGTCACCTGTTCACCGTTACGGAATCAAGAATCTATGATGGTATGTTTCTTATCTGGAAGTGTCTCCCAGAAAAAAGGCTCGAATGCCAAAACGGGAAAACTGCACTGTCTTCCGACTGTGTGAGTGTACTGGAGAGTGGACAGTAATGGCAGGAGTGCACATTTGAATGGATATTGCACAATAGAATAAGTTTTCCTTGATATTACACACAACGAAGTAATACCACTACTGGCGTAACCTTCCATTTTTCCCTTCTAACACTTTCTCAACTCCGATTTCCATTAAATTAACGCTACTATGAAGTTGGCAATTACAAGTTTCCAATAAATGGATACACTGGTCTTCGGTTTTGATAGGTTGCTTTCACCTGCAGAAGCGGCGGCACTTCTAGATAAGCTGTGGGTGGTTTTGGGATCTTAGAATGCACACTGGTGAGTCCACATCAAAGGGGGAAGCCCTGGACTGGAGTTCCGCTCTTATTAGAGCTCATCAGCAGTGCATATCCTTGGTCGTGCCGGGCTTTGAACTCTGCACATCTGATATGCTAGGCGAACGTGTTACCATCACTCCACAGCGCACGCTGAAAGCATATGATTTTTCACATCTGAACGGGTGAACATGTTCACTCTTGAGTGATGTGAGTGGCATGATGGACGCCTCCAACGACGACCCAGTAACATTCCGCGGTTGTGCCTATAGATTGGCCTGCCTGTCATATAAGGCACAAATTTCCTAAGCAATGGAATGAATTCCCAGGGTGACTGGTTCTCAGATGTCAAAATTTTTGAACAAAAATCTGTGAACTGATTTTTATGTTTTTTGTTTGCTTACTGAAGGCCTGTTGTGCCAAAATCAATCGGATGGAAGCCATTCCCAAACCCAACTATTTTGTGGATATGCAGTGATTAAGTGATCCATTTATAGCTGTTTCCTTATATTGCACAATCTAATAAGTGTGCCCGCCCAGTGAATTGTTTGTCCTCTGATTTGTGTGGTTGTATTTAGGCGCAACGTAGCTGCTTCGGTATCACAAGTTTTCGCCAAGATCACCCACTTCCCTGCTCACGTAGCAGCATTTCGGTGGTTGTAAGTCAAATGCAGCCCAATGATCCTGTGACCCATTACAACGCAGAGCTTGTCCATTCTCTTGGAAAATATAACTTCTTCAGTACATATAAATCACAATCACCCCTAGGCGTTAGAGTTATATTGAAACAATGGACAGAGAGAAAACAAGATAACTTTGGCTGATATTCAGCTAAGTCCAAGTTAATATGGAAAATACAGTATAACTCCAGGTGCTTAAGGCTGGCTGTTCGAGTAAGCAAGTGGAATAAAGCTGCGAACTAGCACACACCTGATGCGCACGAAGAAAGGCAAAACCGGTGAAAGAGAAGATGCCCTCAAGTGCGGAACCCTAACACAGTGATTGCAAGATGCCAAACACAAAGGGAAAAATCCCACTTGCACAAACTTTTGGAGGAAGCTGACATCTTCAAACGTACTCGCAAGCTTTTTGGACGTTAACGAATCTAACTTGAAATCATGGTATGTCTCCCATTCACTTGCTTGCTCCACCATTGTGCTCACTGACCTCCATTTGTCTTGCTCCGTCACCGCATTTGTACCCTCCATTCATCTTACCGTCTACCCCGTCTGACGCTGGTATACTATTACGTGTGTGTATGTATCAGGAAGGTCAGATTCCTGAATGCAACCACAGAACGCCCGGAACCTACTGAGACCCTAGAACTTCACCAAAATCTCAATAGGAAAGCCGGTAAGCATCCAGGCCAGTCAGTCATTCAATCAATTCAGCAAAAGCCGATGAATGTTCGGGCACGCCACAGAAGCACGACCGAATGTGATCAGCGTTCAGGCACTTCATAGAAACACGATCGGTGTTGATGGGTGTTCACTAACGCCTATCAGGCAGCCTGGATCAATGTCAGAAAGTTCCCTTTAAATATCGCGGGGCCGTTGTAACTTTTGCACTCGCACGCACTCGCTTGTTGCAATAAAGCTGTTGTGTTCCTTGTCGGTGAGTTCTTTTCTGGCACTAGGCACTGGAGCGGGGTCAGCAGAAGATATAACAGTATGTTTGTCACTAATCCGCTTACCTGTTCTCTCTCTGCTGGGCCTGATCTGACTTGTCCTATTGTGATTTCCGTGTGATCGTATCGCCAGTAAGAATCGCGAGACTGGCCTTGGAAGGGACGACCACGACCCACACCACCGAGCCATATTCCGCTCATCGTTGTCTGATGTGCGGCCTTTGACGCTGCGCCGTTCTGGTCAGTGACTTGCGTGCTTGTTGGCACCACGAAAGTAAACCACTGAGGATTGTTGCATATTTTTGCTCACTTTTTGTGAAATTAGTACAGTAGACGCTCAAACCCATACTTTCTAGTGACATTCACGATTGCCAAACCTACACGTGAGGCAACGTTCGATACCGGGAACCCAAAAAGACGTTGTTCCTATATTTGGCATAAATGGACATGCCCCGTCAAGCGGCTTAGTGATTTCAAAGTCGACCTTCGACAAGATTCCAAGCCGTCTCTTTAAACTGTTTTGAACAGATATTATCCGCACGGTTCTTCAATAGCACACGTTCTTACATCGTTATTGGGCTGTAAAATAATGTTTTGCCGCTATTTCTGCAGTCTCGTTGACAAAGGCTTATGTACTTTTGGACACTTACCTAAATAATGGAATGCCAGTCCAACTTATGTAGGCATTCTAATAGTAGGTAATAAAAGTACGCTAACTAAGTGTGGGCAAACTAGCGTTAAGTCAGTGAGCTTCGATTCATATGTAGTTTTCGTCATTACACATTCCTTACAATACATAGCATGCGCACCATGTGTTTGGTTTGACTCACCTAGGTCAGCTGCGGCGGCTAGTTTATTTGGCACTTTCGCACCGTGCTACTTCTGAAGCTGGCTCACATTCCCTTGTCTTGATCCCGGGCTGAGTTGAATCTCACAGACGTTCCCTTTACGAATAACAACGACGAATGATCCCTGCCACTGACTGCCAAATTCTCGGGACCCAGTCCACGCATTTCAAGATTCTGATACATTCACCTGACCCTCGCGTCCACTAAAGTCACCCGGAAATTGTTATAGCTATCCAGTGTTTGGGCATCTCCTGAACAGTTGTCAGGTTTTATCGTACTCTCTTCCCCAGTTAGCACGCGTCAGCGCCCGGGTGCAGTTCTGCACCGTCAGTGATCTTCTAATCCGAGGGGAGTAGATACATTTAAAAGATATCAGACCTTCTTTGGCAGTATCCTGGTATGGAAAAAGTACACTGCTCTGCATTTCCGTGTCTCTACGGAATGTTATCAATCGACGAATTTGTTTTAGTATGTTACTCGATTGTTGGCGGGAGGCTTTGTGTTCAGTGTACCTCCGTGTGCCTGAAAGGGTGAGTTTTATCGTACAATAAATTGCTGTACCCCTGATGTGCTTGAGTGTACAAAAGGCTGTCATCAGTGCCTCCAAACCTTGTTCGCGTTGCAAGTAGGGACCCGTGGAGATTATCGTTCAATGGAAAGCACGTTGGGCGGTCGCAGCGTATAGCTGTTTTGTTACCCAAAAAAGAAGTGTTTTCACAATGCTTTCAGTAAAACCTAGGTGGGTGCGATTTGAAATTAACCGGGCGACAAGTTTCAGATATGCCTGGGTTGATTGCCCCAAGGACTGCACAGCTTCGTGCGTCGCAGCGCTGTTCACCGCAGCCGGTTGCATCAGTCTTTGTCATTAGTACTTTGGAACCAGATGACCATTCACTACCCCAGCCCCTGGAGAACCTTTTTTTCACTCGTGACAACACCACGACAAAAAACCCCACTCAAAGTCGTTTAAGTGACCAATCGGTATATTCTGGCTACACTGATTTTGTTTGTGAACAGTCCCTTTTTGAAACCAGCAACATCCGCTTCGGAATGCCTTAACTGCTGTACGTCGGATAGCCCAAAAACCAAATCTACCTTTACCGAGCTTAGCGGTTGCACTGGGCGAACTGGGAGAATTATTTCCTTCCTCTAATAGGTCTACAAACTGTTTTGAAAACCCATCAATGCTACATGCGACCGGAGGCCGGTGGGACGTGCATCCATCTTGGACTGAAGCAGGTACGTGAGACCCACATTAAAGTAAAACACGTGAACATTCAGATGAACAGTGATGGAATGTGAGCCTGCAATAACTTCCGCACCCAGCTGTGGCCCATGCTCTGCCACACAACCTTCCTTTTCATTACTCGTCCTTTCGTTGTTGGTATACATTGTGGTAAAACTAGCCAAATGATGCTCAGCAGCTTATGTCCGACGTGGTCACCAAGTTGGAGGACATCTTGCTAAACAAAGTCACCGGAGTTTACCACATTACCACAATCCGCCCTTTATGTACCGTTTGCGACAGTCTAGATGGGGCTTTTCTAAGGCAGGTTGAGGGGCACTTGGTGTGTTAGGTCTGTGAGTATTGCACGCAGAAGGGTGTATGCTTTGGCACACGGATGAAGTTTTCCTCCTTAAAAGCTCATTTACGAGATGCTTTGGATTGTCGTACTCGGAAGCAAGAAAAGCATCGCACAGGGTTCTCACCGGTTGTGGAACTGATTTTCCCCCATGCCTGACAGTCTTCAACTCGATTACATGCACTAGGAGTGTCTTGGAGTGGTGCAGGAGTTCATCTATTTACTCCGAACTGTGCAATTTATACGCCAAGCTAGACGCTCCGTGGAGTCCCGGAACATGCAGAATGATGCTGTTGAATATCAGCGTGAGGTAGATTTCCCCGCAAATGCCGAGGTCTGATAAACTTGGTGCTGTGGATACCCCGGTGCTATGTAAAACGTAGGCTGAAGTGCTTTACGTTCATCCATACCCTTCAGCGGTTCCATATGCGCAAAGCTTCCAGCCTTGGGTGATCCAAAACACTTTGGATATGTATACTTATCCTTATACTTGGATATGTATACATATCCAAGACTATAGTTAAGTTTGAATCGAGATTTCCGAAAACACAAATTTCGGGTTCCTGCGGAACTTTTATTAGAAGTGATGCGTGTCGACAGAAACAGGTTGCATGAAGAAAGGCAGGTCGATGGGGGCATTTTAAGTTACGTGGATAAGTTTTGTGATGCTCAGCTTACGTATTCATTTTATAGACGTCAAAATTGTA
>SJOL01006370.1:74959-88280 GCA_004794785.1 Opisthorchis felineus | reverse complement strand
AAGACAGTCTGAAATGTTTTGATACCAGAGTTAGCACATGAAGCTCGCGAATAACCGCTGTAAGCGCGAGTGAAATGAAAAGAGAAAATCGGAGAATGCGACCACGCCTGTATTGTATGTAATTTGTACAAATGCGCGTTTTTGTGGTTTTGCGTATTCAAACAAAAATCGTTTATGAAATTGGTGAAATACGTAACGTTATAATGAAAGCAAAAGAAAGGTACAAAACACCACAAACTAATACTTACTTATGCCCTGTTTGAACAGGGTTTGGCCAACAGGTTTTTCATCGCTGACCCAACTAACACACGGCGGAGACATAGTAAGAAAATTTTCAAGCTCAGAGCGCAAACCTTTATCAGGCAGCAGTTTTTCTAAGTTCTGGTAGTTGGTGTGTGGAATAACTTTCGTCCGACGGTTGTTCACGCTGCATCTAGTAGCCAGTTCAAAGCCTTTTAGAGTTGAGTCCCCGAGCTGGCAAGATTTCTGCCCTGCGCTGAGAACCTGGAGAGCGCTGCTACACCCTTTTTTGCTTGTGCCTTTCAGGTGAACGGAAGCCGCTGAACGACGGGAACAAACCGGACCCGGGAAGCTTGGGCGAAAGCCTCGATCAATCCGTGAATCTGTGAACCCGTGACTCTGAAACCTCGACCCTGGAGGCTTGGGTAATTGCCTTGCATCCATGAGTAAATCACTCATCTCTGAATCTACCGACCCAGTTGTTTTAAATAGTCGCGTGATAAACCATTTCTCCTTTGCTTTTCCTTCTGACCATGAACCAACTCGTAAATGTGCATCAGTCCTCAAGAGTTCATCTCCATTTTCATCAGTCACAGGTGCGCATACCTAATTGTGGACTGTATTACCTTGTTCATAGTGGGGTTCGTGAGCGCAAAACTCAAGTGGCGGAGATCAACACTTTCGTCTGAGTTATTTATAAGAATCTGAGTAGATACAATACTTGCCGGTTGGATGCAATAAACATTCGGCTCCCTGCTTGATGTCTTATTGGACCTATTCGGCCGTTTGAACTGAACTCACAGCCCAAGGACAAACAACCATCCGGCCGCGTGCTCCGTAATCCTCACGTTCTTCGAATGGCAATGGAACCTCCATGCAGTCCGCCTGGCCGGATGAGCATACCGAGCCCTATTCTGCACAGACGAAATAGGACCAAGTCTCAGTCAGAAACTGCTGCCTCTGCAGAGCTAGGAAGGGGTACGGTAGTCGAATTCTGTCGCGAGAGGGGCCATGGTTTTATCAAGCCAGATGGAGATGGCGACGCTATATTTCTTCATGTGTACGAGTAAGTACCCTTTCTTTTATGTATAGTCCGCAGTATTGAGGGCGAAGTCATTCCGAACCATGGAGACATCGTGGAATATCGCAAAATGCTGATACCACCAAAGAATGAAAAATATCAAGCGGTCCACGTGAAAATTGTGAACTTCGCGCCAGGTAGACACAGAACATGGAATGACCCACCTGTAAGCTCTTGATCCGACGAACATGGCGCCCCACATGCTATGAATTACGCCTCCGGGATTCCGCAAATATGTTGCCTGTATTGTTACTTTCTATGGGAAATGTAAATATACCTGCCCACATTCCACCATAAATACTTCCAGCATTTTCAGTTTCCGCAAATACTTCCAGCTGCTCCGTCAGTGCATAATATTTTATATTTTTGCACGGTAGAATGAGGGATCTCTATAGAAGACTCACTCCGAAAGACTCCTTTTGTTAAATCTGAATGTACTTGCAAAACGTGGTGGTCGGAACAACACGTACCCAGTGAACGTCACCGGTCAGTATACTGTTAGTAGGCTTATGCAACCACAGGCCTTTGGTGTGATTGCGTCATCATAGGCATCGACGGGATTAACTTGCACTACCTTCCACTGTTCCTCATTACGAATAGGCAGATTTTTTGGTGCGTTCCGGTGTGGATCAATCGATTTTTCTGATTGGCAGGTAAGGCTTGGCCAAGCTAATCCAGTGCTGGCATACAAGTTGAAGGGCGGTCGCCGCTGTAGCCACACACGTAGGTAAGTATTGGTAAACACAGACAGCTGAGCGAGATTCTTTGAAACGGACAAAATGGACGACTGCAGAAGCAGGTACGTTGGTCAGGATTCTGAATCGGTTGGTGGATGTCGCCGGGGCCACTTGGGAGGAGCTTAAATCGTTTGCAACGCCGTCTGTTTCGACTTTTCCGCCCCACCATCGTGAATTTCGCACCTAGCAGCCATCGAGCTCGGATTAATCTACTTGCAACCGCAACCTGGCAAAACTGCTGTGTTGGGCTTTAAACCTCAACCAGTGACAAAACATATGTTTTGTCAATCTACAAGCAATGTAAATACACCTGTCCACATTGGATCATGAGTGAGCCAAAGGCATTCTGTCTGACTACGGACTTCCAGATGCCCCGTTCATTGCGTGGAGTATTTGCTGTAGACTTTCTGGCCAATAAAACTGACAAACAGTCACAAGCAGACGCCAGAGAAGCAAACCTCACGTGGTGCTATTACTTCATATTTATTATCTGCCGGAGAACTCCGAAATCCTATGTATCTTCTGCTTGTTTTACATTGTGGGTGACGTACGGTTCTGTTGGTCCATATTCGGAGGTTGATTGACAGGTGATTTGGTTGATCTGCAGATTCAGCTGGATTAAACCAGTATTGGTTCATCTGGGTGGAGAAAAAGGTCTTCATTGTGGCTACAACTGTCGACGTTGGCTAAGTTCGGGTCGCACTGTAAGCACAATTCTGAACGAGTCGGTGTTGGCGTTTGCGTAGGTCGGAACATATTGAACAGGGCAACTTACGTGGGGTTTCAACTATAACCCGAACCCGATAATATTGTTGCTGGCATTTACCCAGCTCTCATTATCTTGAAGTTAATTCGGTCAGCGAATTAAGGGTCTTTGGGGTTATGAATACACGAATAAAGACTCGCTACTGAATACTAGTCGATGTTTAGTGTGTATGACATCGAACGGGTTCGGCATGCGTTACGCTTACGCATCCTTGATATCTTAACGATTTCTTCAACTGCTGGATGTCGTGCAACGTGAACCTGCATCTATTTCGTTTCGCGTCAGGAACGGTCGGAGGCTTTAATTAGAAGTCTTAACCTTAGCCTGATGAACCTGACCTACTGAGCTGTGCTGAGAATTGCCCGTGCGACCTTTGCAGGTTGGTCAGTTGTTGGAGTTCTTATTGACATAATTTCCTGGCCTCAGAACGGGATTTGGAAAATTTTTGACCACTTTCAAAATGGTGAACAACTCTGGTAGCGCACCACCGACTGTCTCTGCTCTGGGGTCCTGCCTTTGGACCCGACATTATCTCAGCCAACATACTATCATTAATTTTAAAACCACAGGCACCCACTTGGTACGTATTGCCTTTGTTTTATGGCGCCTTTCTCCCTAGGGAGAAGAATATCTCGAACCCCTGCTGCTTGTGAAACGTGATCAGCAACAATGACCCCCAGGACCACAACCTCAGCCATCACGTGATTACATCAGCTGGGGCACCTTACTTGCTACATTCGCCAGCGCAGGCTGCTGCTGATGTCTCTCCTGTGGCTTCACGTATTTCTTCGCTATCCAGCCTTGTTGACGTCACTGCTTGTTGGCCAATATAATAGAAGTCATGCATCTGTTCGCCTTGCATCACCCTTAGCAACAACTTTACGCTTTTTCATTAGGACCCTTCAAGTGTCCACATAAAACTGCCAACTCACAAACTCGGTCAACTTATCTTTCGTGGATGTTCACACCTCGGTGCAAACATCAGCAAGCTCGGTTCTCTCTGCATCGGCACACACTATCTGTAGAAAAAGCAGATTTAGGAATTGAGTGCTGTGTTTGAGATGAGTGCCCCCTTCCCTCCGGTCTATCTTTTGGTGTCACATCTCTCGAAACGCAGGGACGGTTGTCACATGGCACACCGGTGTCTGTAGTGTTAAACTGCCGAAAACGCATGGCGTTTTGTTTGACAGTACCCGTGAAAATCGAGAACGCCATCGCTATGTATTTATTATACCCGTAGGTGCTCCTTCACAGACAGTACGGTCACCAGTGACACCAACGATTACCGCTGTCGGAACTGAACGGGGTAGTTTTTATGGACTAGACATGAGGTACGTGTACAATGGAATGCCCATTGCAGATACGATACGAACTTCCAGACCAGTATAAATAATCTGGCTGCATAGTGTCCACCGCCGTCACGAATTGACTGGACCTGATCTCGGTATCACGGTTTGTACACCTCCCTAACCTACTGAGCTCTATTGGGGAGTGTACGTGCGACACTAGGCGATACCAGGTTGGTCAGTGGGCAAAGGTCTGATTAACATCCCCCTTGTCCTCTAGCGTGGTGTTGGAACATGTGTGACAACTTGCTCCTTAAAAACTTAGGCTGCTCTGACGGTTCCATACTAACCACCACCGCCTTGCGGTTAGGCTTTTGAGCCAGGGGCTTTAGTTGAGGACCCTAATCGCCCTATCTAGGTTTGGACGCCCTGACGGTATCTCAGCCCATGTAAACCATGAATTGTACACTTACAGTTGATCTCATGCCATGTCGGCCGTCGACTGGTGCCACCAGCCTGGTTGCCTTACTTGTTGCATGCAGCAGGGCGGGTTAGCAAAAGCGGGCTACTGCTGATGCCTCCTTTCTTCTGCATATACTCTTCTCCCTCTCATCATCCCGCTTCTAGCGATGTCTCTGTAGGCCCACTCTTGAGGACTGTCAGATCTGAAGGACGTCTGTGACCGGTTGAGTAGTCATCGTTTCAGAGAGATTCGGTGGACTTATTGCCGGACCAGAAACCTCCGAAACGACTGACAGATCTGTTCTCTGACCATTACTACTAGCTGCAATGCCGACGGTTGCCTCTCCCGGCACGGCCACAGACACTTCTAAATCATCTTTCAAACCCCGACGTTCAGTTTGTCTGACAGCCTTTAACGCCCCTACTCTAAAACATTCTGGACAGCAGGCCGCTCTTGCATGTACGTTGGGATCGCTTTCTAATGTGTGCTGTCTCTCTGAAACGAGGATTCAAGACCCAAGCACGGTTGTTGAACTGACCTCGTTGGTCTCCGCTCGCTTTGAGTATGCACCTCCGGTGATCCAGAAGCCACTGCTGCTGGTTCTGCTGTGGTTGGTGTTCTAAGCCACTGAGCTGAAGGGTTTCTAGTTGAATGGCTGCCCGCCGGTAGTCGCCTTTGGGCGATTCGTTTTGCAACGTTCATGAGAGTCTTCTCTAAATGCGCCAATAATAGCTGCCTGTTTGTCATATCTGGTTGCGCCCCAACAGATTGTACCTCTAATACACTCAAATGCAGGTTTTACGACACTTCGAGCGCCTTGTTGCGGCGGGCCAAGAGCTCAGATATTGTTGTTTGCCGGGTGCATGAATGCGCAACTATGTAGACTTTGCGCTGCTGAGGCTCAATTGGGTGGCCGTCTAGGACGGACCGAAACTCACGGACAGCGGCGAACACCTTTTACCGGAAGGTACTATCCGCAACCTTGCAAGATACCAAGCGCTCCGCTTGTGGAATGGTTCAACCAACTAGACCTAAGCACTAGATCTCGAGCAGCACTAAAATTGCTCGGCAAATAAGAGCATCTGGACGGATCCAGAAAGCTGAAGAGATATGAAGAGGCGAAGAACTCTGGGAATGTGCTTAAACTGTTCCAGGTGATGCGTACAACGGGTCTAAAGATATTCTCGGTGAACGAAACTCTGATAACAGCGGCTCGGTTATCTGTAGAGAAGAGCGCTTGAGTCGTTGGGCAGAACACTTTCGAGATCAATTCAACTGGTCACCAGTTAGTTCTTTCCAACATACTTGCGCAGTAGGGTGTACCCCAGAAGTTTGTAAATATCATGCACTGTTTGTGCTCACGATTGTGGGCGTGTGAAAGTGTATGGGGAGCGTGCAACTAAAGACGGTTATGTTCCATGTCAGCGAGTGCTACTAGCCCAGCATTATTGTTGCTTCTGCAACCCTAACTTGGGAGGCGCGAGGAACCAACTTGCAAGTCTAGAGCATATTGTCTTGGCCTGGCGAAGCTTTCGTATCAAAAGCTGGACGTAAAACAACAGGCTCACCTATAGTTCAGTAAGCTTTTCTGAAACGATACCTGCGCTTTTGGTGTCTCTGATTCTTTGTCGTTTTGCCACGGCACGCGAAACCTTGATCCGTGAACATCAAGCAGAACGTCGACCGGGTAGAGGCTACGTCGATCACTTCACCCACCTTCACGTGCTAGAACAGCGCCATATGTACACATGACCCAGTCTTATTGTTCTTTGGCTTCAAGAGTGTGTTCGATTCTGTCGACCGGTCACTGTTCCTAACTACACTCGCTCAACATGGGATACCGCAAAAGTTTGTGAACATTATCCAGTCCTTATGTGGGGGCTTGTGAGAGTATTGAGAGCTCTCTAAAAGCTTCCGTACAAGAAGTGGTGTCCTGCATTTTTCAAATTCGTCAGTCATGAAATGCCAAGGCAAATGATGAAAGGTTTTCAAAACTCCGGTGTTCAAATCGTTGCCGGTGAGTGCCTTGCCGTTCTCGAGTACGCAGAAGACATCGTCTTCGTTCTCGAAGACGAAGGCCAGCCACAGTCACTCGAATAAACTGGCCATCATAACATCTTTTGGCATGCGCCTTCTATCTGCAAAGTTCAGAGTCATTCCTCATTCTCTGAACATACATTTGCAATTCAAGAAGAAGCACTGGGGGTTATGGAGAATTTTACACACTTTGGCAGTTGTATTAGCTCTGGCGGAAGTGTGTCTGATGAAGTCGCTGCACGAACCTCCAAAGCCCCAATCAAGTTTGCTAATTTGCGTCACTTGTGGTGTCAAGGGGTCGTGTGTACCAAACTGCGGCCGCGAAGCATCTATGTTGGACACTGATGTCATACTTTCGGTGATGATGACAGTGAGGACTATTGTTGTATGCTTACGAGACGTCGCATCTGCGAACAAATGATGTGAGGCGTCTTCGAGTTTTTAGCCACCGATACTTCGGGTGTTGTTGATGCCGGATGGCAATAACGAACTTTTAACGACGGAATTGAAAAACGTCGGAAATCGTCTGTCAGTCCGTTTATCAGCTATAAACCATGTATCAAGGGTACATTGGACCCGGCTGTTGCAGTTTCGGTCACCGGAAAATGGAACAGCGTTGGGGATAGCCAAACATTAGAGGTGATGGCGGTGTCACTTAGTTCAGGAAATTGGTCATCTGTGCACTGAAAGCGATGGCATTGTTACATGAGTGCCACTGGCCGTGATTGAGCCATATCTGCTGGTGTCATTAATCATTGGTGAGTTGATCCCCGAAGTTCCCATCCAGGGAAACCGCAGTTGTCGACCCGACTGAGTTTACTAGTTATCATTTCTATATTTCTTTGCCAGGCCGTAGACTATCCACATCTCGGTCGTTCCCACTCAGCACGGGGCTGGCCGAAAAGAGCTCTGTGAGGCAGACCGTCCTCTGGCGTGTGGAATGCATGTCCTAACCAACGTAACTCATCCATCGTGCGAGGCTTCCTTTTTCCTGAAACCATCTGGTGTACTTCAGCATTGCTAATCCGTTGTTCCCACCACACCCGGCCAATGCTTCAGAGACACCAATGGTCAAGCACTGACGGATTTCGTAGTCCTCTTCACATGGAGGCCACATTTCTGATCCATAAAGCAGTATGGACCGCTGCCCTGGCCTTCCTGACTGGTGAAGCAATCTCTTCTCCAGCCAGTCCACCGAAACCAATACAACTGTCCAGCTAAGCAAATTTATCTATGTCAACCGACTCGTCTGCAAGCATGAGTTTTGGGTTTGATCTCACTAGGTCTTGCGGCAGCACTACACTTCGCAGGTGTGAAACCCATACCAAACCATGGTTAGAACCCGACCTCCGCCTCTCGACTTCCCGTGTCTAGGCTTGGGCAACCTGGCAATATCCCAGCCCTCGTGCTTCCTTCTGGTGGCATGGCAGTTAGGGACCGAAAGGGTGCTACAGCTGAACGATTTTTTTTACGATACCAAACATTCCGGCAGAATTATTTGAAGAATCTGAGTTTACCGTATCTGGTGCTGTCAGAGAGAGGCGCCGTCTGTCGCCCTTGCTCAATTTCTTGGTCGATGTACTGCTTGAATATTTACCTGCCTCTAACATTTCATTGATTAGCATTTTTGGGGCGTTCGCTCAGAGAGATCGTGTACACTGAAGTTCTTGCTCTTAGATCAGACCCTTTGGAAATGTAAACCATCTTGAATAATCTAAATGATTATGCCAAATGTTCCGACTGTGCACTACGTCTGGAAAATGTAGAATTACTACAGGACTGAGTGGGATCAAACCCACCCCTTCATGCTTGCGTATGGAGCGATCGATGTGGTAGGGCAGCCGCATAAGTTCTGGCGGACTGGTGAAAGACGAAAGCACTTCCAGAATCGGCAAAGCCAGGGCAGCGTTTGCGAACATCCGAAATCTGTGGCATCAGTTTAGCTTCAAGAGTAGACCATACACTGCTACGGTTCGGTCTATCCTAATTTATTGACCGGAGACGTGGCCACCTCGAAGACTATGATTGACCATTGGTGTCATGAAATCATTGGGCGTGTCTGGTGGAAATGGCAGATGGTCTTGAGGAAATATATTTCTCCCTTGATAGATATCCGTCACGAAAAGACTGGACGTTACCGTGGTGTGGCGGTTTGCGCACCTCAGCCACCCATTGAGCTATACTGGTGGGTGTCCCGCGACACTCACCCTAAACACTTCGAAGTCTGTTTTCAAACCCCGAAATCCTGTGTACTTAGCCGCCTTTAATGTTCGCACACTAAAGCAAGCGGGTAAACAGGTGGCTCTTGCTCGTACGCTGGATTCCCTCTGCATTGATGTATGTTGTCTGTCAGAAACAAGGATGCAGGACGCAAGTACTATGATCGAACTGACTGCCGCCTCGCTCTCTTCCACGTTCCGGCTGCGCACCTCTGGTGATGCAGAGGCCGCTGCAGCTGGATATGCTGGGGTGGGTATTGTATTGAGTGACTAAGCAGAAGCGTCTCTACTTGATAGTCGCCTCTGTGAGTTTCGTTTGGCAACATCTGTGAGAGAATCTACAGGAAGTGAGGTCCATCGCACCTTATTGTGTCTGCTTACGCCCCAACTGACTGTTGCTATGAATCTGCCAAGGACAGTTTCTATGAGGCTCTAGGTACCCTTCTACAGCGGGCTAAAAGCTCAGATATTGTTGTGGTTGCTGGTGGCATGAACGCCCAGGTAGGCACACTAAGGACTACTGTGGTCCGATTGGGTGGTCGTCTTGGATTGGATACGAAACGCGCGGACAACAGGGATCGCTTACTCCATATGTGTGCCAATCACAGACTATTCCTTTGCTGTACGAATTTCCGGAACAGCGGAAATCGTTTGATAATGTGGTGCCCACCAACAAACCAGACCACATCGCCGTCAGTTATCGATGGCGAAGGTCGATCACCTTCTGCCGCTCCTTCTCGAACACCAGCGTGGACTCCGACCATGCACTTGTACGCTGCTGCTTTTCATTGCGCTTTTCAGATCTGCGCAAAACGCGTACATCTCGCTTAGCCACTGAGAAGCTAGTGGACCCAGAAGTCAAACGAAATTATCAGAACCAGCTCATCGAACGCCTGCTGGAAAGGTCCTATGTCGGATATAAACGGCCACTGGGAAAAGACGTTCAAAGCGCTACTCAAAGCCGGAACGTCTGTTTGCGGTACAACCCAGCCAACCTCATCCAAACATTGGATCTCTGATAGGACCGTGTCTTTACTGGAGACCCGGCGACAGATTCCTCCTGGACACAACCACAACTCCACCCGACGCCAGGTGAAACTGAGTGTCCGTGCAGACCGAGAGGCTTGGTGGACCCGAAAGGCCGAATAAATGGAAGATGCAAAGAATGCTGGAAACGTCCGCAAGCTGTTTCACTTGATTCGTTCGACTGGTCCTCGGAAACCCCTTATCAGCGAAATAATCAGGGACCAAAATGGCCCCCTGATATGCGGCAAAGAAGAACGTTTGCATCGCTTTTCACAGTACTTCGAACAGCAATTCAGCTGGTCACCTGTTACCTCCATTTCAGAATCCGGGTCTTCAACAGAAAGGTGGACCGTGAATATGAATTCGCCTCCGGTCTCAGAAGTGTCCGTGTGTATTTCTCTACTCAAGCGTCATCGTGCTGTTGGTCCTGACGACCTTCCATCCGTTCTTCCCAAGGATGGCGGTGGGCTTCTCAGCCAGGGCTCTCTAGCCTATTTGGGTCTATCTGTGAGAAAGAAACCGCCCGAGGCAACATGGGTGAATGGATAGTAGTGTCTAATTTCTATAAGAGGGTACTCGCAGTGAATGTAGTACCCACAGAAGTGTCAGTTTGACTCCTGTTGTGACAAGGCTTCTGGTGTCACTGATTCATCGTCGTCTTACGGTGGCACGCGAAACCTTGGCTCGTGAGAATCAAGCGGGATTTCGACCTGGTAGGGACATCGTTGACCACACTTTCACACTCCGTCAGGTATTGCTTGGTATTCCTTCAAGGGTGCGTTCGATTTTGTCGATCGGCCAATGCTGTTAACTACACTTGCGCAACAGGGTATGCCCCAGAAGTTTGTGAACATAATCCGATCCCTATATTCACATACTTCTGGGCGGGTGAGCTCTCCAAAAGCTTCCCCACAAAAAGTGTCCGACAAGGATGTCCACTCTCTCCATTCTTGTTCAACTTCATCACTGATGAAATACTGAGGCAAATGCTGGAAGGTATTCAAAACCCCGGTGTTCACATCGTTGCTGGTGAGAGCCTTGTCGATCTGAAGTACGCAGACGACATCACCCTCATCTTTGAAGACCAAAGCGAAGCACAAGCCCTGTTGAATAGACTGACCAGCATCATACCATCTTTTGACATGCGCCTTGCACTTTCAAGGTGCAAGGTCATGCCTCGGAACGTGCAGCCTCTGACCATATCCTTTACAATTCAAGGAGAATCAGTGGAAATTGTGGAGAACTTTACATACCTCAGTAGTTGTATTAGCTCTGACGGAAATGAATCTGATGAAGTCTCAAAGGCTCGAATCACGTTTTTATTTTGCGTCACTTGTGGCGTCAAAAAGATATATCACTAAATCTTAAGGGTCGCGTGTACCAGACTACAGTAAGGGCTATGTTGTTGTATGGGTGCGAGACGTGGCCTCTGCGGACAGATGATGTGAGGCGTCTTCAGGTTTTCGACCACCGATGCCTCAGAAGCGTGGCTGGTTTTGGATGGCGTCAGCGTGTTAGTAACGAGGTGATTAGAAAANATAAATGGAAGATGCAAAGAATGCTGGAAACGTCCGCAAGCTGTTTCACTTGATTCGTTCGACTGGTCCTCGGAAACCCCTTATCAGCGAAATAATCAGGGACCAAAATGGCCCCCTGATATGCAGCAAAGCAGAACGTTCTTTGTACGACGGCGAAGCATCATTATCAACACTGATGTTGCTGTCTTTGATGATGATGATGCTTGATAGACAAGCTGGTCACAACTCATAAGTTACGCTGGTTAGGCCGTTTACTGTGTACGCCTGAGGACTGTTTACCTCATACAGCACATCCATATGCCAAATTGGGAATACCCAGGAGCTCTCAGTCCTTGAATTGACAACGAAGCATGAAAGCCCTTACCAGTCAACTCAGTCGTGCCGGTAACTGCCGTCTTCCCGAATGGGGATCCCTTAACAAGACAAGCGAATGGTTCATGATCCTAACAGATATGACGATACTGCATCAAAGCTATTACCTTCACTGTATATCTCTGATTCTTTACCATACTGGACAAACAGTTGACGCCAATAAATTACCTGCCCCATCACCCCCGACGTTGTTTTTCTCAGTCACATTTTCCTTATACTCCTTGAGCTGGAATCACGGTACAGATTTTGTAGCCGAAAGGCTAACTGAGAACGGAGTGACTTAACTCGGACCAACTGGGGAAGTTTGTTTAAGTTTCCGGATGTAGAGACCATCTCTGTTTTGGAAATACGGAATAAACCAAGTTTTCTCGTTCCTGAGATTTCGCAGCTTTTTCTGTACGAGCAGGGAGGCCTCAACGGCACTTCGCGGGTTCTAGGGAGTGTAAGGAGTTCCCGTGTGCATTATGGTAGCTAGAAGTTGTTTGGTGCCTGCTGGGATATGTGCATCACGAAGATGAGCTCAATGACTAAAATTGTTCTCCGAGATGATAGTGGTGACTGTAGGTCTGCGGCTTTCTGAGACTGGACTAGCTAACTTGCAAATGTCTACGCTTTCATCAGTTCTTCGGGCGTCACTGAAGCGCACTGCGACTTTGACCTGTATCAGTGCATGATCTCAATCAGCTCATGCACCCCAAAACGATTGTTAACCGTGCATTCAGCCTCACCGGCAAAAACGAAGAGCGTTCATTCTGCTCCGATTTTGTGACTAAGCGAGTTCTGTAAACGTGTGGCAAATAATCTGCCACTGATTGGAACCAGTCAGAGAGTGAAGATTCAGGGAATATTTTACGGTAATATCTGCTCCAGGGTTTCCTCATAGTCGGCGTCTTTAGCCTGTGCAATATTGCTGTGGGTGCAGAGTGATTTTGTGCCTGTACCCTAGTCCGAGGTAAGTAACAGACATCGATTTGATGTCATCATCATCAAAGACAGCAACATTAGTGTTGACACTGATGCTTCACTGCCGTACAACCATAAGGTCCGTCTAATTATATTTAGAGCCTGAGTGAAGAGAAGAGAAAAAGAGTGGGTGAGGGAGGGGACCTAGTGCCGGCCTATGTCAAGCATTCTGAGGTACCTACATCTCCAAGCGCTCAATCAGACAATCTGGAAAGAAACTGACAGCACGAACGCCACTGACATCGATTAGCCACCATTTCTTGCAATGTCTCCAGCCAAGCACAGACCGGGTCACGGGGACCCCATCATGGAAGGCATACAAAAGCAACAACAGCCAAACTCTTCGTGATGTCTTTCACGCCCTTCCGCCAAGTCATACGTTGTCCACCTCGCGGTTTGTGCCATTCTGAAGGAGGCACAGAGAACAAAGCTCGTCTCGGTAGATGGTGCGTCTACATGCGTAGCACATTGCCGAGCCATCGTCGTCGGTGGTGCTGGATGTGTTCCCCGATTGAAATACCTGCCACACAACCAAATACTCGTTTTCTAATCACCTCGTTACTAACACGCTGACGCCATCCAAAACCAGCCAC
>SJOL01006370.1:57529-70699 GCA_004794785.1 Opisthorchis felineus | reverse complement strand
GTACAGAAGCTGCAGCTGAGTGTGATGCAGGGCGAGCAAAACGGTCAGTCCTAGTGTTGGGACCTGCGGAGAAAGTATTCAAATTTGGGTGGTGGAGGGCGGAAGACGGAAAATGTGAACATGTGAGAAGAAAGTAATCACCAGTAGCATGTTTTCGCTTACCCGCCCTGCTGTGTGCGGCAAGTAAGGCGACCCGGCTGACGGCACCGCGCGACTGCCAATGTGGCATGAGAGTATTGCTAGGTGTAAGTGTCATGGTTGTACGAGGGCTGGGATACTGCCAGGACGCCCACACCTAATCAGGAGGACGATTAGGGTCCTCAACCAAACCCTTTGACTCAAAAGCCTAACCGCAAGGCAGCGGTGTTAGGCTGGAAATGCAAGTACGTTATCAATTTTACGGAACACGTCGCCACACATGTTCCAACCCCCAACCTGGAGGGCCAGGAGACTGTGCTCGTCAGACCTCTGCCCATTGGCCAACCTGGTACGAGAGACTCTGTGAGTGTCGCGGGACACCCCCAGTATAGCTCAATGGGTGGCTGAGGTGCGCAAACCGTCACACCACGGTAACTTCCAGGCTTGGTGACGCTGATTTAATGTACGTGTTCCAGTGCTGCTTGTTGACCTGTTGAGTGCGCGAGTGAGACAGGGTTTTTCGGTTTTATTGGCTTGATCGTGGTGTTTCGGTATATACAGAGGGTGAACTAATCGTATGGTATTCAAAATTAGGGCTGTCACCGGAATTAGCGTTTAGCGGTGGATGGGCCGTAAGTTTGGAATGTATGTTTAGTAAGGCTTTGTTGACGTAAATCTTGTTAAATAGAACGGGTGCCGTTTGCAACTCCGAGTAGCATCTTGTGTAACAAGTCACTGTATGTAACGCCTGTGAGCGCAGTATACCAGCAGGATGCTTTGCCTGGAAGGAGGACTTTTCGTGGAAAAATCCTAGTTTTTGATTCGAAACAAGCGCTCCTGCAAGGCACAGGGGTACTACACGGGACTCACAGTCCGTTTAGAGTCGGTGATCGCTCTCAGTTAATGCGCCCTTCGAACGTGGGGAACCATTTAGGGTGTCCGGTAGACTCTTCGACGCGTTTGGCGATGAGCAGCAGTTCGTCCTACCGTCGTCCTCGTCGCCGGGGGGGGGGTAGTTTCGCGTCTAGGTTACTTGATACTTCATTCATTGTTGGCTTGTAACTGGGTTTTGACCAAAGCCCTGCAGTAGACACCCAGTGGTCCGCTGGTTTACAATGCTGACCACCAGCCTCTATTTTTCAAACGAATCCGCGACGAAAATGAGGCGAATAGAAAATCCTTGGCAGAGAGCAACAGGCCTAGGATTCTTTCGAGAGGAGCGGGAGGTGGCCAAGCCAGACTGATTTCCTAGTTTCCACCCTATTGAAGCAATTGAGAGCGATGAAACGACTCAGGAGAATGAACTTTTCTCAAGAGCAAACTGCTAGTCAACTGACATCGCTTGGCGCTTGAAAGGAGCAAAGTTCATCTTGAAGTGCCGCATAGAGGTTATGAGGCCGTTCACCACAAATGCAGCCTGAGCTACATTGCAGGGCAAAATACTCCAAATCATACAGTCAATCATCTAGTAGTAGCTATGCGCCATCAACCAATGAGGGCATGAAATGAAATTGTTCAGCTGTAGCATTCTTCCGGTGCCTAGCTGGCACACCTGCCGAAGGGAGCAAGACCGCAGATAGTACCAGGTTGCCCAAGCCTAGACAGGAGCAGTCGAGATGCAAAGATCTTTAAACTTTCCATATTTATTGTGAACACTAATAATATTCTATCAAATGGGAACACATTTGAACATGCGGCACACAGTAAGCTGATGAACCTTGCTATACCCTTGGCGTATTTGTAAAGCGCTAGTGGGATTATTTCCGAAAACCATGTCTTGCCGATGCAAAGCCGTATCGCTTAGGTTTAGTTTAGTTCACTGGGAATAACTCTTTGGGGCATCCCACCCGTGTTACCAACTGTCTCAAGTTGGTCATTGCTGTGCCAGATAAACTGTGTGTACTCTCCGGAAACCTCAATGGGTTGTCATGGATGACTCGAATAAGCTCCTTTTTGCTTTATCAAAATGTGTGGCCCGTTTTTAACAAGTATAGGTTTGTGGACAGTGGCTTGGAGGAGATCCACCTAGGAGGTGGAGCAATTATACATAGATTGAGATTTGCTCGCTGTCCATTTTCCCCCAGTAATTCCAAACGTCCCATGTTGTTGACACGGTTTTTTGGAGACAAAGTATGATGGTAGTGCATTACTCCCCTAAGTCCTCGCGAACGTAGTTTGTCCGCCATAAGAATGTCTACTGTTTTTTTGGCGTCAAAAGAGTGGAACTCGCAAGTAGGCTTCTATATAACGGATGTTCGACGTTATGGATGCACTCTGATAAAGTAGAGCAAGTAACTCATCAAAAACAATTATCAGTTATCTTTCTTTATTCCAACGGCGACGACCAGCCTTTAGGAAGCTATCTGTACGCTCCTGCTTACATGTGTCGGACGGTGTGTGAAGTGATTGTGTGACGACCCATTTTTCCGCGTGTAGTTCCGTTGCCACCGCACGCATTGTGTGTGGGTGTTTGACATCGTTAATTGTGCATCAACATGTGATTACTTTTACCATCAGATGTTCGAGAACAGCGACCAAAGCAGAAGATGAAAATAAGTCCGAACTACGTAGCTTGCAAGTTATGGTAAACGTCATCTGCGTGAATACAAGCTGGTTGTTTCGCCTTGGTCATCATGTCGAATATAGCGCATACGTAGACCAAAATCCAGCAGCATTTTCATTCGTTCTGAGCAAAGAGTGAAATACTAAATCGGCAAACCTGTTTTTCATGTGTTTTTACTGAAAAAACAAAAATCGAAATCATTCAGCTGTAGCACTCGGTGCTCAGCTGCCATGCCAGCCGAAGGAAGCACGAGGGCTGATATACTGCCAGGTTGCCTAAGCCTAGACAGGATAGGTCGAGATGCAGAGGTCAGGTTTGAACCACAGACCTTCCGGTTATTAAATTCGATCTCTAACCACTGAGCCATCTCGGAGCGATGGGGTAACAGGAATATTTCAGCTATCCGGGGATGAGTGGATGCATGAATGAAATGGAAAAAATGAATAGATTCAATCTAGATGTGATAGGTTTAGTATTTATAACAGCTGCAAGTTATCAGACTAGCTGGTGGTGATTATGGGGCATCTTCAAAGGGCCACCAAACCGGTTTGGTGTAAGCAGCTTCGAATGCCCTTGTCACTGCATAAATAATTGAATCATCAGGAAAGCCAAAAGCGGCGAAGAGTACAATTAGGTCCTAGGGGCACTTCTTACTAGCTTTGAGATCACCAAATCCCTGAAATGCCGCAGGCTGACCGGATGAAAATCGGACAGACCGTTCAAGTTGTCATATCTAAACTGATAGAAAATGAACTTTGGAATTTTTCGTTGGTTCAGGTATTTTGGGCGCGAACTCTGTCATGCACTGAGGATTGTAACTGGGTTACCGCGTTTCCTTAGGGGAAAAGGGAGAATGAAGAAGCCAATGATTCGTACGCAGACGCATTACGGATATCGCTGATGCCATTACGCGAGCAGGCGTTTGTCGTTCAACAATGTACTTTAAATCTGGAAAAACCCTGGTTCCCAAGTGGGAGTATCACTGTTTTAGTAAGGATAGCAAGGATTTCGAACCCGAATTCTATAAGGAATCAGGTCTGATTCCAAAGGTGTTCCTGACCGCGAAATAATGCAAAACCTTTGTGCTAAATATATGACGAGACATGCAGGATAACTCGCTGAAACTCGTGGCGGGAAACGGGGCCCACGGATGTTTCGGTATCTCGCCGTAACGAGGCATGTATTTGGTAAATATGACCGTTCAGGCCTATGTGGCCGGGTTTTTCGTACTTAAGATGGTTTTTCTTGATTTCATATGGGAATGGATAATGTGTTTTACGCATTAGTGTGGCCGCAACATTATCGACAGTAGTTCAATATATGGGGGACCACATAAGTATTTTGCAGAGGACGGGTATTAGTTTATCTTGTTATTCATATTCAGTATCTGCCAACTGTCTCCGACACGTAAACATGCACGAGGTGATTGCTGGTAATGCACATTTTTCTGTTTCTGTTGAAGCCCTTTATCCGGGTCATCGCCGATATTGGTTCACTTGATACACAGTGACCTGTGAAACGATGCACACCCAGATCAGGTAGGGTTGACAGCAAATAGACAGAAAGGTGTTTCAATTGAATACTCTTGCTGAGATGGACGCTGATGAAACAGCCCACCGATACAGCAAGGAAAGGTAAATAATTCACATCCAATAATTTTTTGCACCAACGATTTCCTCGCGGCAGACTTAGTCAATTATCCCTTTCCAGTCTACACGTGAGACTATAATTTCGCTAAGATTGGTTTCCAAACACACTGTAACTGGAGCTCCTTTGCTTTGTCACCCTGCTCAGGTCTGTACATAGGTGGTTGTGAAGCAACACAATCTTTGCAAAGGGACCATGTTCTCGATGTTTGTTTGAAGGGACTACATTCAGGTGGCAAGGTAGGACTGGATTGCTGACGGGTTTTTTCAAACGTAGGGAAAGGGCTGGACGTCTGTTTCGCCAGAAAACCGGTTTTCCCTGTTTTCGAATAGCTGCTGGCAAATTTCTTTTGTATTCTCCACAAAACAGTTCTTATAGAATAGTGGAAAGTTAAGATTGTATTGAACTTACCAGCCGCCAGCGCACTACCGGTTTTCGTTTGAATAGAACTAATCGGTCATGTGTAGTATTACCTTGTTCACTTAACTGCTTGAACTTTGCGCACAGGTGTGGTTAGGCATGACCTCATTCGCATTGTAAAATGAATCACAAGGTTATGGAGTTCTCGAGCGGACTGTGCATCCCGTGAGCAGTCTCCGCATTCAAACTTTCTGTAAGACCAACAAATTCAACTAAAGCTTCTATGTCATACTATGTTTGTAGTACGATCGAGATAATTCCTAGAAGTATGTATTTGTTAAATACTTATGGTTGTTCGGAGACGATTATCGTGCAAAGGCAAAATAATGTTGGTGGATCCACCATTTTCAGGTTTTAATGCTGGAAGTGGTCTCAGCCTGTGTAAAAACTTATCAAGAACTTCAAGAGGATGTTTGTTTCGTTCATTTCACAGCAGGCACACGCCATCACCACGAACCATCCTTTTAGCCGTATAATGATCCCATTCAAAAGTACGGTTTTTGAGAGGAAATTTCAGAGTTGGTGGTAAGTATATGATGAATGCTCATATCTTAAAGTTCATCTGGAACACGGAAAAACCATGTAAACTACAGGATGGTTTAATTTTGGTAGATCATGTAGGGGTAAGGTTAGATAGCAAATAAAATCTATTTTGTAAGAGCTGTTCTAAATGCGAGTGCAACTCGTGCAATGCACTGACACTTTTAAACCAGACCAAGAGCATGGTTGAACTGATGGCTCACTGAGCTCCCATGATTAACCTGTGGTGAATTACTCCCTTCAATCAGCATGACTCATTCACAGGTTTTTGGCGTATTAGGCGTATTGAGAAATTTCTGCACCTTCGTTTACGATCGACGGCGTGGCTTGTTGGTTGAATGCTAGTCAACCAGAGGAGTTGGAGAAATTCTGAGGCTGTGAAAATGGCTGGTGCAAATATTCCATAAAGCCGTCCCTTACTAGACGTAGGGTTCACTGTCAATGCTCAGTTATTGGGTGGATGGAACCGAAACCAATCGTGCAGATGAAAAGATTCATTCCGGAGAGGTCCTCTGTGTCAAAACCGTTCAGTTTGTGTTGCACCAGATTATTGACAACGCGCTAGTCCTATTGATTTGGAAATAGGTGTATTTCGTGAACTAAATTCTGTTCAGCGGATGTTTACCTAGCATATGTATATAACCAAGAACGTTTCTGTTTGTTGAAGCAAGTTAATTTGAATACCGAGGGGTATTCCATCGTGCCTTTAGGGTTTTAGTTGATGTACACCCTCACGAGGTCGCATCTTCGGGAGATTCTATACAAAATTTACTTTGTGTCCAGTCGTTTCACAGGAGTTATCTTGAGGGCCGGTTAGACCCTTCCATTTCGTCTGGGGTCAATTCTCCAGATCTTCAGCACTTGATTGCACACGGTTCAGGCTTTCTGACATGACACGATGAACTTGTCTTGTAGTCACCAAGTCCCGTCATATAGATGGGTAGGGTCTGGTGTTTTTCACCCGGATTAAACTGAATAAGAACCATTAAACACAACAAGTTAACACAGAGACGCATTGCCATGTGACAACGAAGAAGACGTTAACTATTAGGATCTCGAGAAATATAAAGTCACCCTGGGTTGCTTCATCATTTCCTTCAGCTATAGTGCATTTATTCCGTCTGTTGGCTCGTACAGCAACTGCTAGGGCTACGTGCGTATATAAGACCAATTTGTGGAATGAGTCAAGTCAAAAAGCATTAACCCATTAGTGTTAGTATAATGACTGTGCCCATGACAAACCATTCGAAGTAATAATCGATTAAGATATGGGTAAATGACATAAAGCATTTATTTTGCGTTATCTCCTTTTCAAGAATGAATCAACTCTTTTGGAACGAGTGTGTCCTGGTCGGTGCTGGTTGTTTCTTCCTTCAAGATGTATTGCAGTGGAAGAATCCCGCACTTCCAATACCATCTCCTCGCTGGATGTGTTTTGTCTTGGACCGGGGAGGGGAATGATGCACCAATTTTGTGCTGCTGTCCACTTAGAACATGACTTTCTGCCAGTGGTTCCTCAGTTTCCCCAGAGTTGACTTTAAGGGTTAATTACTGCTATAGAAGTTCTGTCCCGGCCACAGTATTGTAGTGCACAACTTTACTCGACCTTTTTTCCGACAAATATAGGAAACTAAATGTTTCGTTAATTAGTTCAACATAACCACGTTAGGTCGTCAGATCTACACTAGCAATAAGAAAATCTGCTTTCCAGGAGATCGCTACAGATGAAGGTGCACCTGACCGTTGTAGAATGACATCCATTTTGTGAACGGTACATAAGAATGATATCTTTTCAAAGGGGCCACTCTATACTGTTGACTATATTCTCATTGTATTTCTGTCGGAGAACCCACTTCGTTCGAACAGCAGTAGAGCTAGAAACGTGGAGTTGACAGATGCCACATGTGGTCAAATGCTATTAGAAGTAGATGCAACTGCAGACAATGCTGAGGAATTGGTCACTGCGTGTAGAGAAAATGTGCTCTGCAACACGTGAGATAGGCAGGTCTGCTGTGATGCTAAAATAATCAAACAAACTGAAGCTTGAACTAGATTATATAGTAGAAGGATGATTGACACTAATTCCCGCCTTAGTGGAAACTAGACTTCATGCCCGTCAGTTCTCTAGGTGGATTTTAATCTGTGCCAATTTCTCAACGGGGCTTCACCTCTGCTTGAATTTGTTCGAAGGAAGAAGCTGCTGTAACGCACTGCTATCATTTTCAGGAGAAACCTCATTTCTCCTTGTTGATCATTTGTCCGAATACTTCGTCTCTATCAATTAATATTCCTAGGATAGCCACGTAATAGGGGCCATAATAACACTGATATCTGACAGTTCAGCGCTTTGAAGAGCAGTTTTCATGCTTGTGATTCACTATCAACCCTAATTTGAGGTTAGTCTTTTATTTGCTACCAGGAATATGGCTTTGTTATAATCATATCCAGCGTTGCCTTCATTCGAAAATGGTGATATACTCCCTGAGTACAGTAACTGGCTGGTTGGAATTAGCCTGCATAACCTACAAGCGGGATGATTTTAGACAGCTGAGCACTATGTAAGCTTCAGAGTGAACTAACACCCAATATCTTTAAATCTGAAATCAGGGACTGTTCATGCTCTCTTGCCTATCTATCTCGACTAAGTTCTCAAATGGTCAGAAACATGTATATGATAATTCGTAGGCCATGATTGCTTCCCCGTCCTGTGAGTTAAGCCGAGTTTTGTTGAGAAGTGGAGAAACACTGTAGAGTATTTTCATCATTGCTGGAAGTTTCCCACACTGCGATTCACGAATCGCTCGGGGACTCGAAAGCTCAACTCTTCGTTGCTATTTAGGCACTATATGTTTCGGACACAAATGGCTGATTAATTTGCATTTACACCCGCTTTGTAATATTGGGATTATGAAGCAGCATCGACTTTCAGCATACGTGACTACCCATCAGTCTTCGTCACTTTTGTCCGAAAGATCTTTTCCAGCACAAATGAATGTTTATGTTACGTTATGTTGCGAGGATGCAACGTCCCAATGGAAAACAGGCCTCAACGATACATTCTCCACGAAATTATGACAATAGCTAGACTACGCTTTTAGTGTAAGTATCTGGGTTCAGAAGTGGAAAGCAATTTGTTCAACGGAACAGTGTTCGTAACATTAATTACCATCTCCAGCCGGTTGTCATTTGGAATATCCAATAAAGACGTAGGTTATAGTCTGAGCCGCTCGATAATTTACAAATCACTGAAGGTTGACGGCAGGTTCGAAAAATTGGAGGCTACTCACGCGAACGGTTGTGACAGCGGCTAAGGCTAGCTCGCAGAGGGGAAGATGGGAATTTTATTACCACTGCAACCTAACTTCAACAAAATTCATATATAATGTCTTTTACATCGCAGAATCCATGTTTGGGTGCGAACGCCATATAATAATGGATGATGTGTAACTAACGGTGGAAACTACAGCAAAATTCATAATGCGCATAAATCAGTGGCTAACATAGATAATTCATTCTTATTTGTGATATCCCAACGAATATGAGGCTTTGGTACCAGTATTGTATGCCGTATAGCTGCCATGCCCTGCAGAGGAAGTTGGGTATTCGGACCAAACTCTTCTCGATCGGAGCTCACACACTAGTCCTGTCCCTGTGTTTTACGTATACGAAGAACTTTATGCTCAGGGCAGCTTTTCGTCCGGGGTCCGGTGGAACAGAAATGTGACACAGTTTGCTACATGCTTATCCAGCACTTAATTTCTGTGAATGCACTATTTTTCGAAGTCTGCTCACCAAGAGGATTGGCAGGGATTCCTCTGAGGAGTGACTCACTGTAAGTGAACCAATTTTCAGTTACTCAGTGACCTACAGCGGAATACTCACCCTAGAACCGTTGTACTGGAAGGAGCCCCGTGTGTACTGCTAGCTGTTATTCCGTGACAAATAGCTAATCCGTTTTTTTTTCAGGTTGAATTTTAGGAACGCCTACGCACAATTTTAGGTTTTATTGATAAGATACTGTTTTGCTCAATACGTCTCCTTTACCCTCAGGTCACCAGTACCAAGCACATTTCATTCCTCCTCATAAGTGGATTTACCAACACCATCGGAAGATCTTCAAATCTATGTGCTGCTGAAATGTTTTTTGCTGATAACTGCTTCACCACACGGTCACTGTCCACGTTTGCACGTATGACGCACACAGAGTCCAGTGATTCACTGCTTGTTATACTTTAAGACAGGAAGTACACTAAGCACAACCATCAATCCACTCACCTGTAATTGGTAGAGTGAAGGAAGAGCGAATGAACCCAACACAGTGACTTTCATGTTCAGTTTGGTCCCTTGCTCGTCAGTGCAGCAATGCATCTCCATTGATGGGAGTTTTCTTGAATAAATCACACTCTTCATCTGCTTACCACTCTTCTTCATTGGCGCCGAATCAAACAAGCGAGATATTCATCATCTCAAAATCTGTTTTTACTGAAACTTGGATCTGTGTTCGATCAACTTATGTGCACGATGACCTCAATTGGCCGAAAACTGATGAACCATAATGAGGACTACCGCCTCCGGGACGGGCCGAAGAATAAGTAAGAAAACTCTTCACTGTCTGTTGGCTTCTGAGGGACGGCACCCTTACATATCATGTAATCTCAAAACAGGGGATACCCGAGGCCGACTCTCTCACCATATCGAATCTGACGTAGCGAATCAAGTTGTTGATTGAAATCTTGGTGGCAAAGTTGGTCATTTATTGACCACGAGGAATCTATATAACCTGGGTCTGAGAGTATGGCTGATGTTTGGCTGACACATTACCTTCCGTAAGTCCTAATTTACGGGAAACTAAACAAAGTTAGTGCGGGCAATCTGCCAACGATGAATTTCGAGTAACAGCAAGTACGGTATTTAGAACGACCATCCCAGTAAGCAGCGGGTACAGTCACTCCAAAAGGATGCTTCCTACCTCTACCCGTAGTGCAACTTTTAATGAAACTTCCTCGTCTATCTAACCTAGAGATCAATCCGAGGGTTCATTGACGTTATTGCAACTATGCCATAAAATTCTGGTTTCGCATAAGGAATCTTCTTTTAGGAGCTTACAAATTCTACAGAATCCTGTCCGTCTTCCAGAGCAATCTGGGAGTAGGGGGCTGGGGTATATAGATTGTCAAACTTGATTTTGTTTCAAGGAAAAGCGCAACCACCTGTTGCACAACCGACACCATCTACCATGGAAAGCAGCCGTCAGCCGATTTCGTCACTGTTAGTTTCTGTCTTCGTTTTGAAATGATTGGCACATGCATTTCGATGTTTGCCTGTTTCACAGGATCATCACCGGCTTTTGTGAAAGTTGATAGTAGGATAATGTGACGCAATAACGAAATCACCCTCTAACAGAACCCGGATCCAACAATAACAGTAATTAGTAATTGTCCTGTTGCTTGAAACATTCTCAGGATACAACACTTATCTAAGGGACTACGAGATTTTCTTAGCCATTTTCGACAACGGCCTTTGTCCACTTTTAGTTAAAGAAACTGCCGAACTCTCCTAGAAAGCTTGTGGTTAAGTCAACCTCCTTCATAGTGCTTCATTTTTTGTCACCAGTAAGTGGTAACCATTTTCGCGGTTGCTCGACATACATCGGGTTTGGCTGGTTAACACTAGGTCTGATTGCTTATCTTTTACTTCGTCCCCACGAATGTGAAGTTTGGCGTGTCTCGTCTTGCATTACCGCGTTCATTTCAGTCAATTCGTTTTCTGAAACAAGATATGTAACATTGTCTGGCTGACCATTGTTGCAACTATCCACTGTTTGCTTTTACCACCATGACAGAACAAGTAGTCTTCTATGGATCTTCTGCAAAGTGAATAATCTATACATTCCTTTCTCTTCCTTATTGTCCTTGTCGGACAGCTGCACCGTTTACAGCTTTTTGGGGAACCCATATTGCTGATAACCGGTTTTAATACATCACCCAATTTCCATCGATTTGTTAAAATTGTGATAAGCACGCCCAAACGAGAATGAATCGTACTGTGATATCGTAACATTGCTTGTGGCCTATGCTTTTTGTTCCATGAGTTCTGCCATATGCCACCTTACTTCACACTTCAATAGATGGGTCAGACGAGCAAGTATGAATATCACCAAATTGGTATAGTGAAAAAGTCGATGCACTTCCGGTTTATGTGCGCCCAACTAAGCCATTCGCCTACATGACAGCGAAAATGTTGTGTTAGTTGTCGAGACAACGAATGAAAACAGATATTGTCGTCCTGAGAGCAAACACTAAATCACGTGGTTTCTGTTACAAAGTAAGTCCAATTTGGGTGGCGGATGAAGAATACAGAGGATGCGATGATATGTTGGGGGATAAAGTGGAAAGAGGCATTCACCGAAGTCCATGAAATACGAAGCGTGAGGGTGCCGTCATGTCGAATGACACAGTGCCGAAGGTAAGCTGTTTAAGACTTGCAGTAATGGTCCATACGTTTTGCTGAATTCTCATTTTTTTATTTGTCGTACTTCGTTTTCAGGCTTGGTTATGCAACCATGGCTTTTGCTGACAAAAATCTATGGTAAAACCCGAAACTTCCATCACTGAGTCCAACAAGTAGGTGACTAGATAATAGGGTCACAGCAACCTTTCGCTTCTCCGAAGTATATCTCGTTATTTGTATCTAACTCTGGCTCGGAACCCATGCAACTACTAAGTTATCCATATGACCCGACCTTTCAGCTGTAACACCCTTTCGGTGCCTAGCTGCCATGCCACCCAAAGGAAGCACGAGGGCTGGGGTACTGCCAGGTTGCCCAAGCCTAGACAGGGGAAGTCGAGAGGCAGCGGTCGGGTTCGAACCACGCACCTTTCGGACAGTAAATACGCACTCTAACCACTTGAGCCATCTCGCCCCATATCCATATATCCGTAGACGGTCACACACATGTGGTACACGCATCAAACAAAAAAAACCTACATCACAATCAAGCGAATGAATGACATTGTTCGCTCCAGGAATACTAGGTATTGCGCGATCAATCAGTATAGTGTTTAGGGAGTTCGAAAAATTATAATCGTTTGGGTATATGGCGATCCAGGAATGGGGCATTTTGGTAGCTTGAGTCAATCCAGCTTCCTCTAGTCGCTCAATATTATCATCTGTAGCTCCAGACACTAAGCATTTAGTCCAATGCTTGCTCGGAATTGCAGGCCGCATTGCTGCGAAACTCAACCGAACGTGACCAATGTTTCGTTTGATACTTGGTTAGTTATAAACGTTCCCAGAACTGACCCCGGCTAACCTGAGAGTGAGATTCACCAGTTTATGTCAGTAGATGTTGAGCAGGTCTTCAGAGTTGTTTACCATTCTGCTGTTCGTAAAAGGTCCCGTTTTACACACCAGTTATGGATGTGGTTGTTAGGCGTGATTAACGAGAGAAGGCCAGCGGATCAATCAGGCCATGCAGTAGTTATGAGCTTTTGAACGTGCGTTTACGGGCGAGTATGTGTTAGGACTTTGATTTTTCAGTTGCACTTTCGAGTTTTCTGAGAATATATGAATACTATAGGAGTGGTCACTGCGAGGAATGAGCACTTTTTTATGTCCAGAACAGTGGGTCAAGTGTTTGTTTAGGGTTTTTGGCCAACATATAATTATGTACTTTAGCTGACCTTTGTTAGATGTGCCAGGTGTCTATCATTCTTGAAACATACCAAGGCGGGTCCAGTTCCTGGCTCACCAGTGCTTTCCAAAGCAGCTTGCCGTACTTACCTGCACATTCGTGCACCGTAGAGAGAGATGCGGTGATGACGTGCCCATACGCATGCCCGGGTATGTTATTGTTTACTATA
>SJOL01006370.1:25038-56410 GCA_004794785.1 Opisthorchis felineus | reverse complement strand
TAGTGGATGAATTTTCTGCCGACCACAACAGATAATGCGTGCATTAGACGCACTAATGTATAGTTTTGTTCGGATGAAGTTCCGATTTCTCTATTGTCTACTCTAAAAGTCCATTGATCCTGCTTTATTTTTGCTAGTATCTATTTCACTGAGACGTCTCAGAGACCAGTCAGAAATGACCTCTCTAGCGCAGTTTTCATCAAGGTGGCTGTGTTATCTCCATGGGCAGAAATGGCGAGAGGCTGTAGGCTGGTAATGAAGCAAAAAGTTGAATAGGAAAATGCTTTGGGTTGATAGAGACATATTTACTAGCTTCAGTATTTGTAATCACTTAGAATGCATACTGTCTATCCGAGGTGTCAACCTAATGCTTCACCATAACTTTCAACACAATTGCTTGCAGCATCCTGACGACCCAACTCTGCTTTTAGACAAGCCGACGGGTATTAAAAAATTTCTCAGCGGAATTAATTTTTCAGCAGGTCTTTGAGCTACCCTCGTATGGAGTGAAGGTTAGAGAAAAATGCTTCACATTTCTGCCTGTCTTGAGTATTACTGAAAGGCTACCCTTATCCACTGTACAACAGAGAACTTTGCTGGTAGTGTGAGGAGATTTGGGAATTTTTGGTGGAGATTTAGTCCGGCAGGTGAAGCCAATGTATGCTGAAAACCCGATAAGCACTGTAGAGATTTTTTATGCTTTTCGAGAATCATAAGCAGTGCACATCTCACGAAACTCCAGAGGGTCTTGAACCCATGATCTCCCGGCTACAATTCTGAACTCTTAACCGTTCGGCCACGATCGGCTGATCAGCAGTATGATTAACTCGTACTTAGATAGGACATAGTTCCGCTCACCCTTCAGTCGCGGGATCCACATCACGTAGTCACACGTGTTGACTGGCTCCTCGAGCAATGACTTCTCAGATGAAGTTTTACTCATCGGGTGAATTTCATTCTTCTGAGGAGATTTGAAGGTTCACGAATCCGAGAGGTCGCTGGCTCGAGGTCCTCTGGAGTTTCGTGAGATGCGCACTGCTGATGATTCCCAAAAAGGATGAATCAACTCTACAGTGCACCTCGGCTTTCCAGCATAGATTGGCTTCACTTAAAGGACTAAATCTCTATCAGAGAGCTTTGTATTAGGTGCCGTTTGTGAAATAAGCTATCTCAGCTTTAAGGCCTATCTTTGCTCATACTGCAAGCAAACATCGTTCTCCATGTTGTGTTGTGTAGTACAGCGCAAACATGACTGGTTACTGGGTTCCAGTCCGGAAAGCTGCTTTCAGGCTTAGTATAACCGTCATGCAATCGTATCAGAACGTCCTGTGTCTGAAAAGTGAAGTAAGAATAGCTGTATTGTCCCAGTAAGCTTGAGATTGATGACCAAGCGTGTTCGCATGTCCGAGATACAAAGCACACGGAAATAGTGAAAGCAAAACAGTGCACATTAATGGTTCAACAGAGAGGACTGGGGAATACGCAGCGTGGAATAAATCCTTTTGAATAATTAACTTGTTGTTTTCGATTGTTGTATCGTCCAAGATCATAAACATGGGACAATATTCATGTGGGTGACAGGTCGACTGTGCCCATTCGAGAGGATGGGTGGCACAACCCGGTTTCTCAGGTGATTTACCGACCCAAAAACGCGACTTGATGTTGCGTAGCCTATGTTAGTAAAGTTGTTTGCAGTGACCTTATCTACAGAAAAGAAGGCGTTCGCATCTTCCGAATGACCTTACTAGGGCCCGAAAACCAATGCTTGATTCACCAGGTTATAGAAGCCTGGACTAAATTGAAAGTTTGTGGAATGAGTTACGGGCATCTGACTCTTCAACCTGTTGTGCACTACACAAACGTTTACTACAGCACCAGTCTGTGCATGATTTATCTGTTATGGTTAACAGTAGTTATGGTTAACGGTTGACCCATCGGAACATGCGAATCTAACTGGTGACATTTTCCAAAATGCCTTCACCAGGAAAAATTGAAATCTCCTGCTTCCTAGATATGAAATTGTTGATCATCTGAACACTCATCATATCCCTTACTGGATCTTAACTCACCATAGAAAACAGTTCAAGCTGTGGTTCCCAAACAAGTGAAGTCATTAAAAGCTTCTTGGGTAGCTGTTTGAGAACGAATGTTATTAATGTATTATTATACTATACAACTATGTAGTATACATTATAGTATTATTACATCATTATATTATAATATATATAAATATATAATATTGTTACCAAGCTCAGGGCTTCTGGACTGTAAAACCCTACTGTTCTAGTTTGGTACGCTCAAACGGAAAGGGTACACTAGGACTAATGGGTTGGTCTTTTGATCTGATTGCCGGTTCTTTAAATTCCTTGTTCTTTTTGGTAAATCTGATCTATGGGATTAAGGGGTGTGAAGTGACTTATCTGGCTGGTGAGATTACGTACCCCGGTACTCCGGAACGGTCAGAAGCAGTTATTTTTTGTCAGAAAGTAAGTTAATCACTCGACAGAATTCCGGCTGTTTGAAGCCAGGATTATATGTTGATGTAAATGAAGCGATTCTATCACGGTTTCAAGTTTACACCGACCAGTTCTGCCGAGCGGCTACACATTTCAAAAGGAAATGCTAGTCACTCACCTGTTCACGCTACAGCAACATAGTAGTTTCCTGGATCTCACACAATTGTAAATTCCACCAATTAGTTGCTGCACACGTATGGATGCATAAACGCAACTGCGATACTGCTGATGCTTTCGTTATTTCCTCATGGGTACCTCTGGATTGCTCTCCCAGTTCATCTAATGAGTACTCTCGCATATGAAGACGAAACACCAGTAATTAATAGTGGTGTAATGTTGACTAAAATAACCAAGGAAAGGAATTAACCACCATACAGTGAGCCTATGAATAAACCGGTAAACGTTTTCGAGAGATTCGATAACACGTATCCTACTTCTAGGCTGTCTATAGTTCCTTTCACTAAATTTACGTGCTAAGGCGCCAAAGACTATTTTTACTTTCCCCGGTTCAACATAAATGCTTGAGGCTGGGTATACGATCAATTCAACAGAACACCTAAATGTGGAATTTCCACATCATCTGATTGAGCTGAGTCAGAATGTCTTCCAAGGACTTACGGTTTCCACCACGGATTGTGCTCTATTTACCTCAGAGGCTGGCATCAGCGCTGCATTCGGAGATATAAAAGAAAGTTATCTAATGACCAACTGGAATTGTTTACTTTATTTGTCCCGGCACTCAGATCAATCATATGTGACGTGAAATCACATGATCGACATTCTCATATACGTTTAGTCGCAGTGCTTACTGACAGCTACCGATTTAGTTTGCCTCAAAGTATTTTATGCGTTTGAAGTAAAATACTACAGCAATACGGGATATTCTTCTCCAAAGAGTGAGTTCTTGCACCTTCATTTAGGGCCAGGCTATTATTTAGATGCACCACGTGTTCTGCCAGTGCAACTATTTTCTGTTTTATGTCGGTCACACTCATACGAGTGTGACTAATCATAAGGAACCACGACGACCTTACAAAAGATGACTTTTCGATTCCTCCAAAAAGGCTTCTCATTCATCTCCGGATGGACAGCAAATAATTATTTCATTGCACCATTTGATATTAGTGGATAAACAAGTCGTCAACCGCGATTCCTTGTCCCCTTCATTTTGAACAACACTATGATCTCCAACATTCAAACCGTTCACTTGGGAAGTTATCCAGTCTGTCTAGTTTGTATGCGGGATACTGTTTGGAAATCCCTAAGATGTCGCTTTCTTTTATTTTCGTCCCAACGGTGGGGAAATTATCGGCTGGAACGACTTCAGGCTGCTGAGTGAAAAGGAATGCGCATAATAAGAATGAACACAAAAACATGAGAAATCTGCGGAAAAAAGTACGTTACTGGCAGAGATCCACTCTGTGTTCTCAGTAGATAATGGAATCCGTCTGGGGCATACATCCCAACGGATACATGTTCATTTTCACTTTAACAGCATCGGACATATCATGGTGAGCACCAATACGTTGAGAGCTCTTTTTATAATAAGCAGAGATCACCATCCAGCAAGAAGTTTTCGGATTTTCCGTGATGGGATTCGGCTGTGGTTCACTCAGATTTTGTTGGCACTTCAGAAGATTAGCTTGCGAAAGCCGGACTACTCTTGAACTTTTATTCCTAACAAGGTAATGAGCACTATCAAAGAACTGGTAGTTGGATTTGTCTACAAAAGGAATCAAATATGTTTGTTCCAAATTTTCACACAGTTTGAGTAACGTCAACTTTCAGAAAAAGTTCATGTAATTTCGCCTCTAGGTCTCTGCTCATGGAATTCTCAATGTGCTGCCTTCCAAATGAGACACTGCTAGATGGGTCCCTTCAGGCAACTTAATTTCAAAAATTCATTTCACGGATTGAAAAATCAAAGAAATTTCCCATGTGCAACTGTTTTTACAGCGGCCTAATTGTCAGGAAATTGGTCAGGAATAGACATGAGAACAAGATTTTGGCTGTTCTTTTAACTGACCTACACCTGCTCGTAATTGTCTGTCCCCTACAAATGGAACGCTCATGGTTATTGCTTTCATCGGCCAAGGACAAAATATGAACTTTTTGATACGCGTCGCATTTTTCGTGGACAAGTGATTCCCAAACTACCAAGATTAAAACAATTATTGGACAGTCATAATATGAAGTTTCGGACGGTTCTGAAGCTGCACTGGCTACTCGCCAGCTACGCAATTTATGCAATCCAACGTCAAGGACAGTGAACCGGCATTTCGGCACATGGTGCTATACTCATTTCTGACAGCATGTATGTATTGTTCTGCGCTCGGTAGTCGGCACACTTTTCGTAAATAGCTTAGGAGTTTTGTTAGTCTTTCCGGAAATCGTTATATGGAAAGTACTGCAATCCACGAGCGGATGCTACACGCCAACCAATGAGCGATCGAATGGCAGTGGTGAAGAAAATTGCCATGTTATTCGTTGGTCCACATAACGCCGTTATAAGACAAATTAGGTTGCCCGAACTAGTGAAGAAACACTGAACACAATCAAATATTGTGACTGTTCTACCTAATTCTAAACAATTAAGTATAGTATTTTCCAGCGGAACGGTAGTGTGTGCTATAATTTCCACCTAGCGGCATGATTTCGGTTGCTTTGAAATCAGGCTCCTATGGACAGTGGCGCAATTATACCGAATTCCTCAAAAGGCGAATCAAGTTCCGTGTCGCAATTTTTATACCATTACACGGAATTGGGCGCCTCGTAGACAATGCACTCAAGGAAGTCAACTGATTCATACTGCTTCTTAATCCCATGGTAAAGTCGTGGTATCATAAGAATGTGTTATTGGCAAAAGGTGCTTAATAAACAGTAGGCATCACCCAAAGGCTGGGTTACAACTTAGGATTAGGACTGTAACCACACGCGAAATGGTCCGCTGTGTGCCACTGATAGATTTGCAAGCCATACATGGTTCTATGTGCTAGCGTCCCGGGTACAATGTGCGAAGTTTGTCATTGTTTTGTCCGACTTAGGCAAAGATCATCGAAAGCTCGTTTGTGTAGTCTGAGTAACTCATTCTATTCGGTGTGCCTTTGCGTCTAGTTACTATGCTATGATAACATAAGTAACTTTCTCCGCAAGCCTCATGGATAACAACGGCTTCTCTTTAGGGCGCGCTCTTGATTCATCAGGATGCTTTTGAACTACTAGGTATACGAAGAAGACAGTGACGCTTTTCATTAAACAAAAAAAGTTCGAAGCCAGTAAGGATGAAAATATCTAATGGAGTATGAGGGTTAGGATTTTCTGATGGAGAATTTTCTTGCAGGTTGACTTCCAGCTAAATCATAGGACAAGTTAAGCATTGTTTGAGATGTACATTCCAGAACAAAAACCAAAAAATTTTGCACTCTTCTGGACACAACATACACTTCGCACACTTAAAAACATTAAGTAAACAGACTTCGGGTCCTGTTTCACAATATTGCTTTGGAAGCATCAGAATGATCAGGAATGATTTTGCAGAGAAACAAATTAAGACACTGTCCGCAAGGAGTGAAATACTCCTGAGGGATTTGCCAACATTTGGTCCTTTTGGCCATAAAACGAACCAACTTAACTTAAGAGATGAAAGAGGGTACCGTAGACATGCTGATGACCGGTCTACGTTTCCGCTGTGGTAGATGGTTCAACCCTGATTTAGGGATAGTAGTGGTGTTAAAATGCCTCGGCTGAAGATGACTGGATGAAAAAGCTTATTTTTAAAATTCAAATGCCTTGAAAGCAGTTATACTCGTTTGCTGTCTACAATTTACCTATTATCTTACATTTCATCCACTACTGTGTAAATATGAGTGTTATATTCTTGCGTAAAGGCCATTTGGAAACTAGGTCACAAAGTATTCACTAAAACCTGTCATAGAAATAATATTGTGCCACAAATTGCATGGCAGAAGATGTACTTTTTGTTCTTTCGCTGCTGAGGTAGGGTGCTAAGTATAATGATGAAACTTCTTTTGACCCCAAATACTGTTCGTAACCTACGTGGTACTGTTAGTCAAAGTATCAGCATGCGGAGTTTTTAGCATTATGTGTCTGAACATTGATTGCAGAAATTTGGTGTCAGATGGATCGAATGCCTTTAACTGATGCTTTTGTGAGTGTGAATTCTAGAACTTCCACCCACAATTAGTCAAAAAGTACCTAACAGCTTTCGGACTTCTGTGGTGCTACCTGACTGGAATGTCCCAATAGGCAGGAAATCGATCTACACGACAGGGACTGTTACTGGGTCGGCATTCGAGGTGTCGGACAAACAACTGACATTGCCTAAGCGTGAACACCTTCACCTGTTCAGATTTAGTGATTCAGGTATTTCCAGTGTTCGGTTGTCGAGTAGTGGTGGCACACTCGCCTCGCCTGTTAGATGTCTGGAGCTTAAACCCCAAAAATGGCTAAGGTTATGCACTGCTAACCAGCTGTATTATGAGGGACATTCAAATCCGGTGATCCTTTTCTTTGACATAGAGTCACCAAGATAAGTGAAATAGGAGAGGCACTGTTCAAACGAGACTGGTGTGATCATGAATAACACAGATCCCGCAAATACCACAACAGACGCCGATTATTAACCCTACTCAGGTGGATCAGTTGACAGCTCCGGTTTCCAAGTTGGTGCTTCTGGACCCAAACAACAACCTTCCAGACTAAAACGAAAGTTTTTGAAATGATTGAGCTTTAGTTGCCAACATCTGTGTCAGCAGCCGCCAAAGTTCTGTGAAAAAGTGCAACATGCATTTGAAGTGATCTGGAAGATATTTGTTTGGATATAGGTCCATCTTCGAAGGAAGGACTTCAAAGAGCCACTGAAAAATGGTCTCCTCTACAAAGCAGTTTCCAGCAGCGGCGAGTTTAATATTCGGTCAGCAGAACCAAATAAAATCGAGTCCTTGTTGGAAGGAACAACCGCAGTACGGGAGAGCTCGTGTGTTGGACTCAACAGACGATAGCCGAGTGCGCATCATGTTCTCGGTCCGTTTGGCATGCGGTAGTGCTCTCAGAATTGTAACAGGCTTCTCATTTACCCAACTAACAACACTCTGAATGAGCCCTCGACCCCCGCGAACAATTTCATGCGTTCCACCTAATTCGGTCCTTGCCCGCTCCCCATATTTCAGTGCAAGAGCGGACGTAATTAATAAGCTTGGCGATAGGTAATTTTTCATTTCTTAAGAAGATAGGTCCGCCATAGGACATGAGCAAATTACAGCAATGACCATGTTTGAGCGGGTAAACCGAATTTAAAAGTATCACCGACTGTTTTCATACTCTTTCTGGATTAAAGATTTCTTGGTTAGCAAGCTTTATATCGACTGTCTCGTCAGAGAAGCATGTTGTCTGTCTATCGTATCCTGTCCTCCGGCCTCAGGCAGAACAATGGGCCAAGTTTGTTTCCAGAAACTATTAATACCTGCTTAGTAGTTCTGAACCAAATTCGGTTCGGACAGTGTTAAAAAGAGTGAACACCATGAGGTGTATAATGTGGAATTTTTTAAAATGAAAGCAGCCTACTGGAATAATAGGGATTACAGTATTTTATTCTACAACGCTCTGTTTTGACTTTAAAAATTCCATATTAACACCTGATTATAAGCGAGGATTTGAACGCGTTAGTGACTGTATGTCCAGCAATAAACATGCAACTCAAACGTTTGTTTTGCACCAGTCACTGTGGATAACCATTCATCTAGCCTTCACTTAATATGTTGGATGTGTATCGGGTAGGCCTTCGCTGTAATAGTGACTATGTTTGAGTCATTCAGAGTTATTGTCCATGTCGCCATGGCTCAGCAAACTCAGTAGTTCACTCAAGTCAACAGACCAATTCACGAAACTGCTCTATCACCTTACTGGATCGTGGAACCACTATGGTTGGCTATCACCCTTGTCTGGATAGTGTCGAAGTGTCTAGTCCCCTGCAAGATTCAATAAGTCGGCTACAGTGTCAACATCTGTGAGTATTTGGCCCATCTGTTTATTGTGGTTTCATTGTGTTTCTCGATCTCCAAGGTATTGTGACTTTTGTAGGAACCAACCTCGGTTTTCTGGACTCGGGCAGTGATCTTCCGCTAGTCGTTTGAGATCTACAATGCTTTTCAAACTGTTGTTTCATCTACAACACAGACTCATGCAACTACATCCAGAATGCTCGTGTTTGGCCTCTTAGTAATTCACAGATGTAAACAGTATAACGAACAGTGTAATCAAATAAATAAGTTTTAGTCTAAAAAGTTCGATTCTCTGAAATGAACTATTTAAAAATTGCTGTATAATCAACTCTGGCTCATACCAAAACCGGTAGTTGAAGACTATAAATTATGCATCTACCAACTACTCTATAATTTTCTTGGGGAGGTGAATGTGCTTCTAGACACTTCCCGCCACTTGTGAAATTGCAGGAAGACGTGACCGAATACTCATGGTGATGCCAGCGGAATGTCAATGAATGGATTACAGAGAAGTGTAAGCTGCTTAATTGCCAACTGGGTCTCCTATGTAAGGTCCATTCTGGTAGTTGGCAGTTAAACAGTTTGCATAAATGTACAGAGTGGCTTTAATTAACTAACGGAACGTTTTTAAATTGCAACATGAGATGTTATACGTAGTCACAGGTGAAGCATACTGACAACTGGCATATTGTCCAATTTGAGGCTTATGGGAATCACTGAAATTTCAACTTGAATAATCAACCAATATTCGTACGGGTACTCAAGAGTCATTGGGAATTTTTTTGGCTGACGTGTCCTCACACTTCGGTTGGACCGATGCATAATGATTTGATGGTTTGCAACCAGATGTTCATGGGGGATAATTCGGATGCTTAAAATTTTCATAAAATTTTTTTCTAAGCTGTCAACCGAGGATTATCGTTTTATTTTTTTGTCGTCCAAGCAACAGTAAGAGCTCAATTCGAAAACGTAGGTGGCTGGCTAACTCCACTGTTAGGTTGGGCTTCCCAAGATGTTGGATTAACTGTGTTTCCCAAAGGACGTTGCGGGCGCTCCACTTGCTACGTCATTCTAATTATGGAGCTGGTATAGGAATTAAACCAGATGTTGATATCAAGTGACACCACAGTAATCAAACAGACTATGCTGTAAAAAAGAAACTATCTGCTGTCGAGGTGAGCATGAGAAGAGTGCAACCCGAGTGCTGAAGAAATGTTTCCGTTATGTTTTTTCTTCATTTTTCGTTCTTTCTTTCTTCTTTCATTCGTTCGCCGTAACAAGCCACTGGTTGCGAAAGCCACATTTAAGCAATTTTTCTGATCTTTAAACGTTCCCAAATGCTTGTCTTTTAGATCAATGTTTGACTGGTTATCATACTTGCTCTATTGACTCCTAATTTAGGTTACACTCTCCATAAGCGATTTGGTGCCGGCTGATTTGGTCCCCTTTAATTGTTTAAAGATTGGAACGTACCACTTTTAGATGGCGGTCGCTTATCTTTGCTCCTTAGGAGAGGTAAAAAATACTTTGCGCTTGCTTGAAAGTTGAGAGGACAAATCAAAACCCACTAAAGGTGGAACAGAGATCACAAACTAAGCGAAATGTCCGAAGCCCTCGATACTGTGCTTGTGAAATGCACTCATGCAAACTAGCTTGGTTTTAAAGGAAGAATAAGCTGAGTCACAGTTGAATTTTTCGTTAACGATATTGTTCGGCTGAACGTGCTTCACAATGGTTGTCAGTTTCAAATGGGGCGATACTAGATATATCGAATTATGCTGTTTCAACAGAATATACTACTCATAAGACTGCTGAGAACTCTGGGGCTGAGTCCACCTGACGGGCCACAAGAAGAGCGAAACCGGTCATTGGACTATTTTTAACAACCTTATGAGTAACGTGTATTTCAACCTGTGTAACTAGTAGATTTATTCGGCAAGAATGCACTGGACTTGATAACATAGTAATCACGAATGGTAGAAAGTTCCTCTCTTATGGACTAACTGATTATTAACCAATCAAATAGGATTTTTATTTGGTTGAACTAGGTGGTGAGTGATTTTTGCTTATTTTTCACCTATCACGTATTGATTGGGCGCAGATTATGTCTATGATGTGTACCGGAAAATACCAACATATCTGGTTTGTTATGGAGCGTGCACGTTAACAGCCGGGTTTTACGGCTAAGCTCTGGCGTGTGCCAAGCTGTTCGTGTTTACATAGAACTAAAGCCGGCTTCGCGCAACAGCTTTCACAGGTCATCGGTTACATAACCAGTTGCAAAACAATGGATGTGAAGACCAGGCGAATGAACTTATGCGCACCAGTGACACCTAAGAGCAAAAAAGAAAAGATACACATTCTTCGGCAATGCGATGCTTAGAAGACGTCGATTTGATTGCAGTGGATGGACGTCACCAATAGGCGTCAACAAAGCAAAGATAGTTTGCGCGGTTCATTGATTTCCCCATGTGGAAGGAACTCGGTGTCTTTAGAGTGATTCAGCTTATTTCTCACAATCCAGCACGGAAACTTGCACAGGAGCATGAGATACGGATGGCTCTGTTAGCAGTCTCTGGACGGCTGAGCATATTTATGATAACATAAACTGTCTGTGTAGCCGGATCAGCCGGATCCTATGTAAACCAGAAATAATGAGTTTGGTGAGTAAACTCGCAGAGGCCCGTTGGTAGCCACCATCCGGCGCAAGTGTGGGGTCACTGCAAGTTGCACTAGCGCCACATTAAACAGTGGGGTATTTATGTCATATATGTAAAGTGGGCTGGTGTCCGTTTCCGGACTGACCTGTCAGATCGAGTGAAGCCGATGGATCCTCAAGCACTATACGTAATGCCACACTCGGTTTGCGCTGAGCAGTAAGTGCATCCCACTGAAAGCCTTGTATCCAGTTTAAAAGCGAAGGCAAAAAGCTAGAAGGTGGTTAATATCTAGTGAGTAACTTGTACGACTTACCCTCACTTGTCCTGTTTTACCGTAAACTCCATACCGATAACATCACTCTCTCCATATATGATATATATAATATATATAATATATTATAATATATATATATAATATATATATATTATAATGTGTTACCTTTTTAGTTTATTTACCCACAATAGGGTATTCAAAAGCGGACGTTCATTTTGTTCTGCCGATCATTTAATTTTATGAACACGGTTGTCCAGCTCTGAAAGGACTGTCCCCCTTCCGGGGACTCTACTTTTGTAAGACTTTCTTTGGTATTTCGGAGAGTATTTCTGTCCTGAATCCCTCCAAAAATAGAGCATTCCACCTCTGTTCGGTCCTTGATGTCCCCGTGCTGACCCGTAGTTATTCTCTGTAGATAAGTACGACGGCCAACGGTATCCTATCTAATTTTCTCATGCTGCAACGCCCACTAGCAAAAGCGTGGTTTACTATCGCATGCAATTGATTACCGAGATTTTAACTGCCCAAAGTGTCTTTTCGGTATACATAGCCGTTGAGTTGGCTGCAAACTAAGGAGAAATATACGCAAAAACGATGACAACGAGTGCGCAGCTTACTCGCCCGAGTCTGAAAGTTCGGTTTGCGCTTTAGAATCCACCGTTTCACGTGCGTACGAGTGAGCTGCTGAGGTGAAGCTGTTTTAGCTTAAAAAAACAGGGAGGTATATCATTGTGAGAACCTGTACTGGCGCCCTGTCCTGAAACGTAAACACAGCCTGTTTTGCTGGAATGGTTTTGAACTAAATGAGAAGTGGGATAATTTAATATGAATCTTTCGCATCTGGTATTCGCAGACGCTTGTGGCGTTAACACAACATACCGTTAACGGAGGAATATCGCCTGAAATGTTAGCGGTCCAACACAATTCTCGATCTCTCGAGTGAGAAAAAAGGGTACACGTACAGTCAGGACACAAGGGGCGCATACATGGAGACGGCACCATATGCGAAAAGTACTCACGGACGTTGATCGGCACACAAGAGAATAATACCGTCTGAATGTTCAATTCTGTAGGTTACCGCATCCATTTTATGAAGAAAATCCTAATTCCAGTGCCTCCTCTTTAGTCCTTTTATTCCATTATTGGTGGTAACTGTCCCAAACAGTAAGTGACATTGTATAACAAACTGTTTACTTTACTGACGCAATGTTCCGTAGTTCTACCACGCCCTGTTTGGGTCCGAAGCTGTTTTTCCCCCACAGCTATATTGAATAATTTGTCGTTTTCGGCAGGCATTTCGAAAGTTACCTTCTGCATTTCACTCCTGATCTACTGGTCTACTTTGAATTCACGCAGTTTTGATCGTAACAAAAAAAGCCCTGTTGATATTTTGGTCAGGTCAGAGTTGAGACGAGTACAATTTGGACGTAAGACTATTTAACCTTCAGTAACCGTGTGAAACCTATCACTCGAGATTCACGTATGAAACGAAAATCCTAATAGGGTATCATGAGATTTTGAAACTTGACTTAATAACGGAATGAACAGAATTTGAATGGCCAACCTCAAGAGTACTCAAATACAGATCAACTTATAACTCCTTAGTTCACAGGGAAAGAATGTGCGATTTTTAAACAGCATTCTGAGAAGAAAATGAATGCGATTGTTTTATTGGCAGAACAATACCCATAAGGCTACCGGAAATTCTTCGACAGCCCACCATGGGGTTTGACCTGCTTGGGGCTCATTCGGTGACGCAGCCCAGCGTTTCTGTCAGCTGTGTGTTACACATGGACCCACATTTGGACGCTTCATGGAATAGAATCATTTGCAAACGAATTTGTTTCCGGTTACCACCAAATTATTTTGATTATATGTGCACTTCGCGAAATGCGTCTAAATTGATTTCAAGTAGGAAACTCGGGGAATGCACCTGTCTGATAACCTCCAAAAAGAGCGAAACCTGTTCTGGATTGTCGTTGAATCTTCAACAACCTTATAAGTGGTATTTCTCCAACATTATACGCTATATCTCGAATACTGTACTAGTTGAAACACAATGTGACTTTTGTGCAGGATATTCAGTTGTAGCAGAATATCATAACCGAGAGATTCAGTAGAGTCTCTTGTTAAAACTAATTACGTTTGCACATGTGCTTACTCTGCAAATAGAGTTGTTGGTTACTCTCGGAAACCAGGCCTCCGGGGGCGTTTTTAGTGCGACCAAACTCATGGATTTAACTGCTGTGTTGCACGGATGAACAAATCGAAATAATTGAAAGTTGGCCACATTACTCCTTTTTGTGACCAAACAGCTTTTAATGGCCCATTTCTTTAAAACGTTCATCCTCCATCAAATCATAGGGCGTTTACTCGGAATGAACTGTCTGTTGCCTGTTTATAGTGTGCCTCGTGTCCATAAGGATAACACTGGCTCCTAAAAAATGGCCAGACGGGGCCGATGGTGACTCAGAATTAGAATGGAAAAAATTAATTGAACCTATTACGATTAATCCTGATTAGCTACTTTTCGGAAGTTCCATTCTAACAAAATCTGGATGAGCTGAAAGGAAAGCGGATTGGTGAGGAAGAATTTGATTCTGGTGCCCGTAATTGACCATACCCAGAACTAACACTTAAGGGTGTTGAGATAGTCTGTGGTTCACGTTGTTATAAACCACACCAATTTTTGATCTCCTTTAGAAGCCAAAGAAGCCGCAAGCGCTAATTTGAAACCTGTAGTCTTTGGCGAGCCATACCTGAGGAGCAGTTAGTAAGTTGAAATCAGTTTGCATGGTCGGTTTGGCCGACCCCATGATATCACGGGGGTATCTGTTGAGGACGTCCTAAGTAGACCGAGGTCGCTTTCTGATGGTATAGATATTCTGCTATAATCAGTCCTTTAGGTTGACCGCTGGGAAATTACCTTGTATGAATTATCTGAACCTCACTACCAATTTTTACGAGGAAAGCGGTGCATCTGCCTCGTGACCTGCAAGAAAGTTGAGCGGCGATTGCCAATAACAGTGTAGAGGCTCAACGTAAGCCGAACTTCCCTCATCTGCGTCGGCTAATACAAAGGAGAAGGTATCCGTATTTAGTGACGGCTACGGTCATCTTCTGAGCAGTTCACATGCCACCAGACCAGTGGTGCCTGAAACGGACTAATTGTCAGTCATGGACACACAGATCATCCTCAGCTGTCATGGTAGTCACAATCACATGACGTCTTAGATTTTTATTATTCAGACTGTGGATGGACACGGAAAGACTTCTATCGGGTACAAGCAATATTTCATCCATCTGAAGAACAGTTATATAGTCATGTTTTGTGAATTTAAAACGGTTTGTTTTATGCCAGGTTGTGCTAAACTTCATCACAGCTTGATACTACTTGTAGCCTTTGCCGCGATTCACCTCATACAGTTGAGGCTTCTAAATTCCTCGCATTCTCCATCATTAGCTTCTTACAGATGTCAGAGCCACTTCCCCCATTTGTCGTTACTGCTTACAGTTTGGACTGATCCCATCGAGAAAAACATTTATTTTTCTTAACTTAGACTTCATACTTCCATCACCTCCCCCATAGTTGGATGGCATTTTGGTTTAATTGCCAGAGCGTACATTCCCAAACCTTTTTTTGAGTGTTTTCGAAGTTCAGCTCCTCATTTTCCCTCCACTCTCCATTTTTATCTCACGTTAACTCTTCGATAAGTGTGATACACTACGGATATTCTAATGGCCAGGTACGATCTGAGAATAAGTTGAACATGTAGCCGTTTTTCCCTTTATGCTGCTTAGAGCCATCTGATCATTCATACTGTATTACTGACTAGCTTATCCAACGAAAATCCAACCGGAACGTTAGAGGCTAACGAAAGCACTGGTACTGACGTTATAGTTGACCACGGATTGTCCAAACAACCGGTCGGAAATTGGTTTGTCAAACACCTATCATTCATAATAGGTTTATCCTAAGTGGAAAATGTGAACAACTCAGAATATAATAATGCTGATGAAAACGACTGAGTGATCTAAATAAAACGACCTCATGTAATACATAACACTGTTTGTTCACAACTGTTTGGCCCATTTTGAGTATGTTGTTTAACTAAGAGTTTCAGTGCACTACCAAGCAATGATCATGGGTCTCTTCGACCTGAGAGAACTAGTGCTTCCAATCGGGAGCTTTCGGCCCTCCAAATAGTTACCATGATTTATGTGTGGTTATAGAAGGCAGTGTTCACCCAAAACCGCACTACACCCATCCCTACCCGTTCAACGTATCAGTTGTCCTGTCTTTCTTGCAGACCTGATATTTTCTGATATTCTTCTGGAAATTAAACAATTGAAGAAAAGATTTGTAGCACGCAAGAGTGAATATCTCCATTAGTATAGCTTATGCTTTTGGAGGAACTGCTGCAGAAACTATTTTCATAAAAGCAACATGTCTCCTAGATTTTAACTGAGTATATTTTGTCTGATTGGTTTCTAGCACTTGCGCATTCTCCGCTTGGATAAATAGAGCACTGCTCTCGCCAAAAATTTAATTAATCATGATTGAGTGGAATGCTAATTTCCTGTGGCCAGTGTGTTGTTAATATGGAAGAAATAACTATATTCGATAAGTCTAGTGAAGCGCAGCATTTGTTGTAATACAAAAGCAGTGGTTTTCGTTTATTTTGTTTCGAGTTTGTTGTCAGATCTTGTCTGATAACTCTCAAGGGTATATTTATTCATCGAACGCTTTTATTAGTTTCAGAGGTGATGTACAATTTTGTTTTATTTTCGGAGACTTGTGGGTTCTTACATAATTCGTATAGTTTTGGGTGCTCGCCGCCGTTGAAAACGCGGCAACATATCGCAGCAAACATTCTTGAACACTTTCACCACTAGGTGGATTTCACTGGAAGGCAGCGATTGATTTCACGTAGAGGGAAGTTTCTTGCCTCAAGATACACAAAGCTAAATCAGTGAATTCAAGCAGAAGTAGGGTCAACACGGCTTTAACATGTGCCTGATTGTTGGTAACTCTAAGGAAAAAATGCGGAAAAATGCGGTGGCCGAATTAAATTAGGTGTCCTGTGACAAGTCCTATCAATTCTGGTACTTACGCTCCGTCCAGTATTTTCTGGCGTGCTTATTGGCACCACACAAGTATCGAACAAAACACCCCTGATGGGTGTGCTGTTTTTCAATCATGAATACAATAGGTATGGAACTCGACCCAAAATTATGGAGAACTTCATTGAATCATTCTAAACAATGGATTAAGCTCTATTTGTCGGTTTGATTTTGCATTTACTGGTTGAGCTGTTAGGCACACCTCAAAGGACTGTAGTCTAAACCGGTCAATCACATATGAACTTGTGCTCGATGTTGTGGTATTTACTTTATTGAACGTGTGGGTGTGGTTGTAATAGGTTATGGCTATTTTTTGAGATGGAACTGGTCACAGAAGTGGATCGTGCAGGCCAATCAATGTCACCCAGTATGGTGCGTAGTAATATAGCATATCGAATTGTACGTCGTGTAAATCGGTAAAATATCAACGCGAGGTTAAAGTGCACCACCTAAAAACACTTGTTCTAAGATTTCGTCTCTGTCATCCGCATTTAAATAATATTTATCTAACGAGAGATCTATTGAGGAAGTAATGAGTCTGATGCTATATTTTTGGTATAGGTTGATTAAAATAGTGCTATTTTAACGAGAGGAAGACTGTTTTAGGAAATGTGGTGGATTGGGAAGTGATTATATTGCAAACTATTGCCTATGGGAGATATGGGTACAATTTAGCCAAGCCACTTCGATTTACTATTTCATTGGCATCGCGAAACCAAGCACTTGTCCCATGAGACTTTCATTTGGAAATTCTCGGGAAAACGAAAAGTCAAAAAATGCGCTTCGATTTAACTAATCGAGGTGGCTTAACATTTGGAAAAAAAGAAAGGAAATGAATTGAGAGCCAGCTTCTCTTTAGAAAAATCATTCATACTTGGTTGTCAACCCATCGGGATAGTTTAACTGATTTAATCACTTTGCGACACCAACCAGCAATTCACCATGTTCAACTTTTATCGCTCTTCAATGAGGTTCTCAAATGACCTATCTAATGGTTGCAGCCTTGAAAATAACGCAGTTTGAAGTTTCAAATGTTACATTTATTTCGCTGTAACTGGTTGGGTATGTCCTCACGGATTGTCTAGGAAGAACCTTACACGTTTAAATGCGGCTGTAGAATAGCAGTCACTGTTGTCGCTAAGTAAGAAGATTCTTTTCTAAGAAGACCACTTTGAGCAAACAGTTGAAGAGTTTTCAGCAACTTAATAAGCCGTATGATGTCATGCAAGAAAGAAGCTATTTTTCTTCCCCATAAGGTGTATTTCAAAAGAAAGCATCTTCTAAAAGAGGTCTTCGTGTTTGGGTCTTCTGAAATGGTCTATCTCGGAGAGACAACTACACTGGAAAGCTTCTGTACGGATACAAGTTCCCTAACTTTATCTTGAGAAACAGAGCTTGTGTTGTAGCTTATTCAACTAGTAATTTATCCATTACGTGTTTCAGTGTATGCGCTCAAACTGGTCAATACAATTCTTCCGTTTTCGCTTTTGTGATACGCAACAGCGTTCTACAAAATTATTTAGCTTGTGGTCCCAATGTTTTACTCTGACTAGTTTACACGATAGTATGGCATCGTTTCCACTGTTTTATTGCTATTAATGCCACCGCCTCTAAATCACCAAGGGGAATTGCGAAATTATGTGACGGTATCCTGGTGGCCCTAAGGTAGCAAAGTTAATGAAGGGTAAAATTTTTGACTACTTTATCCTCGTTTATTGAGCCTCTAAAAGACCAACCATAAGTACCCTGCGGCTAGGCATCTTCGCAACTAATCACATTTTCCTCAGTTGTCTTGCGCTTGAATTCCGAACACACGGCTTGATGGATAACGCGTGCCTCATGGGGATCATGACTAGCTAGATAGAAATCGAAGGTATTTTTGAAATCAGTATGCTAAGGGCGTCGATCAAAATCAAAAGATCTCGTATGTATGACTGACCAGTATCCGAGATGGATCTGCCGGTCGAAAATAATTTCATCACTGGACGCCCCCGCAGAGTCGGTAAACCATACGTGGCTGGTGCGCGGCCCAAGTGGCCGAGGGGATACGTTTGGTCTTCAGAGCAATCCCGTTCACAGCAATCCGCCTGGATAAAAATTAGTGTCAGCGTCAGTTCTTTTACATCGAGAAGCTATAACCAACCATACTGTAACCAACTTCCTGATTGAGGTGGATCACAGCGCTCACCCATTAGAAATTATCACAACAAGGCACTCTCAGAAATGCCCAACATCACATCTTTTAGTTGGAGCTAAAATTGTATTAATGTGACTTTTGTACTTTATCTCGTAGTGAAATGGCAGAATCCGGCACGTAATTATTGTAAACAGCAGCAAAATTACCTCTTTCCGTTTCAGTTGAGTTCTGCTGTAGCCGGCATGTCCAACTCTACGCAACTAAGAAATTTCGCACATCCAGATGGATGCGACTGGGTTTGACATATTAGGGCCATTTCAACAGCTCAGCATTTACTTTACCATTGAGATACGCGGCAACTCAAAGCTGATTAAGCCTGTTTAGGTAGCGTGCCCTAAGACCGATAAATCACATGTTTCATTTCCCCTCAAAGTAGCACCAAGAATACCAGATTATGCTTTCCCGAACACTAGAAAAACAAGCATTAGGCGCCCTTTGTGCAGCACATTCAGTTGAGGAATATTGTAAATGAGAGATTCAGCTGGGATTCATCTGAGTCCTACATCATAACCAAATTGGCCAGCAACTGAATGTATTTTGCGAAGTTCTTAAAGTGTGGGTTCAAGTAGAACCGCAGCTGGATTGTTTGGGAATTCGGTTGTCAATCCAGAGTTTAGCGTGTCCCATCCAGCGTATATGGTTATTTAGTTAGATGCATGCAACCCTGCTGACCCTGGCTCTTCTGAAAACTTATCTTTGGGATTTGTCCGACCACGGATTGAGGGGAGATCCGTCAATCCACATGAAGCTTCTGTGTTCCGCTGGAATAATTTCGTAGGAGAGATGCAACAACCCAATATACTGAAATCCTGGTGCTCATTCCCAAATCCAGACTGCTTCAAACGTCATTATGCAGGAGATCATATGAGGTCTTTGCTAAGGCGATTAGATCACTTGGTCCGGTCTCCATCGTTAAATTTGTGCGCAGCCGATGAAAGAAAATCAAAATCAGTTAAATGAATTAAGATTTACTGCTATGCTTATGGGCTGTAAAATTCGGCTGCTCTGAAAAAAACAGAGCAAAATACTCGACATATATATATATATATATATATATATATATATATATATACTGGGTGTACATCATGGCAGCCATGTAGTTGCAATGGATACGAGTGATCCTATTACATTAAAAGCGGGGTAATCAGAATGTAACGGAATTATTCGAGATTTTGATTATTTCCAATGCACCCCCGGTGGCTGTGAGAAATAGATGGCCGATAATTGCTAACGGAAGTGAAATATCAGCTCCCACTAAATGAAGACCTTAATTTTATCAGCTTTTGAACATACTTTGTTCAAACTGAAACGGTTTCAGCCGGATTATTTTTTGCGGATAATGACTGTGAATAAAAGTTTCATTAATAGGCGAACAGTTTTCAATCACTAGACAGTTAATTGAGACCACAATAGCTACAAGGGTAGTGGTATTTATGTTTTTAGAGCAACACTCCTGACCAGAAACCTGAAACTAAGGCAATGCCCTCTATCACCCCACTGACCGAACATTGTTAAAGTTCGATTTTGCTTTCGTGCGATGCACAAATACTTCTTGTCTTTTAGGCATTAATTGCTTCAGGAGGCCCATCTACTCAGTTAGCTCTTCGTGGAGCGATTATTTACAAATCATGTTGGTCTTACAAAGGATCCAGGAGATCGTGCAGTTTTATCCCCGACAGACTCATACTGGTATCGGAGTGATCAAACACATCATATGTAGGGATGCAGGAAAAAACTAGTTACATATTTTTAGACATCTCATCCATTCTTCCGTTGATGCTCCCTTTGTTGAAACCAATAATTTACCATACAATTTTTGCCCCACTTCCATCCTTGTTTATCAATTCCGTATATTGAATTTTAAGTGCTTTTGATATGCATTGTCGACATGCAATTTCTATTATCTGACGCTACCCATCGACACTGAATTGGGGTTGTTATAGATTTTTCACATGGTTTCAACTTAGCGAGGGGCGAGATGGCTCAGTGGTTAGAGCGCGAATTTACTGGCCGGAAGGTCCGTGGTTCGAACCCGACCTCTGCCTCTCGACTTGCCATGTCTAGGCATGGGCAACCTGGCAGTATCCCAGCACTCTTGCTTCCTTCGGGTGGCATGGCAGCTAGGCACCGAAAGGGTGTTACAGATGAACGGTTTTTTTATTTTTTCCAACTTGGCTGGTAATTTTATGCCCAAGCTCGAACATGAAGTTTAAAATCCATCTGTGAAAAAATCACTATCTTATAAGCGTTATGTCTCGTTATCTTAGGAGTCCATAGGTCGGCTTTGGAATTGCAAACTGCTTTTAAGGCCATCCATGGGGCACTGTGTTTTATTGGAAAGAGGAGCTTAACAGGTGTTTCCAGCTTATCGATGTCGCTCTGACTAGAAACCATGATGGATCAAGCAAATTATTGGCGTGCAGGAAACCAGCGTGACCTGACCAGTCCACTGATTTCCACAGCTCTGTGGATTTGAAATGCAAAAGTAATCTCGTGAGATGTTTGATCCACAAAGCTCATAAGACCTGTCGAATTAAAAAAATTGGATGGTGGGCTGCAGTTCAGCTGCAAAATTTTCCGTAACAGTTCTTAATGGGAGTTTGAGGGAAAAACTTGTAGTAAAAGAAAGAAGCTTATCAGTCACTAAGACACCCACCTGCATTCAGCTGTTAGTTAAATGCATCATGGGTTTATGGAGGGCCTACTTAAGGTCAACGTTTGAAGCAGTACGGCTGAAGATGCATTTCAGCGATAGTCGACTACTTAAACAAACCATGAGAATAAAGTGCCGGTTCAAAACTATTTTATGGTTAACTATTCATCCGTATGTGTGCGCTCCACTAAACATGTGGTTTAAAAAACTCAGCTGTAGTCTCAGAAGATCATGGAGCACTTATCGGTTTAGCACTAAATAGAACATATGACAAGTGGTACTGATCTATAGGTACAACTAAGTCAACTAGAAAAGGTCATTTAACACGAGTATAATGACTACTTCCCAACATACTAGAAACCACGGCGGCGATTGCCTTTCGGATCACTGAGTCCTCTCTGTTTGTCAACAAAAGGGACCTTGAAGTTGCCTCGACCCCAAAATCGAGTGGATAGTGCCCTTGATTAACTAACAATATGAATAAAACTCTGAACAGCATCTCTCCAAATTTTCTATTTTATCATCGCACTTCTCCAGTGAGGAGCGAGTGCAAACGACTGTTTGCAAAATTATTGTCTTTAATAAAATGGCAATACTCAACAGTTGGATTAGTCGAACACAACGGCTTCTTTTGAAACAAAAATATTATTGCATGGCTGAAAACGCATTTGGTTCCGGAAATTTTCGCTTGGAGAAAAAGTCACACAGATGGTACTAATGGAATCGAACTCCATTTATGCGTCCCGAGAATATCAGCCAATTGAAGTAGCTCGAACCTACTCAACAATTTTTTCTACTGGGTTTGGCATTTTACTTGAGTTACTCCATGGTATCCAAACATGTTTTTGTATATGGAAAGCACAGTGGCAGCTTTCTACCGAGGATTTTTATAGAAGGGACACAGACCCTTCAAATAATTGAATAATCTTATAACATATTTTATGTTGTTCCCAACAAGTCATGTTACCACAATGAGCTAAGTACGGTGTCATTGATCATTCAACATACATTATCTAATCAGTTTACATAAATTCATTATTAATGTAATGGGAAATCGCTTGAAAGACCATTTGTTTGTATGTACGAAGAATCCTGTTAATTGTAGACAGAACGATGTTTTTTCGGGGAGATTTTACCATGTTCACTGTTGCTAGTCGCAGGGGGCTAGGAAAGACTGCAAAACGCTGGAATGAGATTGCAAATTGCACAAATCGTCTGAATAAATTCTCGCTAAAATGACTAATTAAACATTGAGACGAGCATACTTGCCTGAAGGCGCAAGTGTGGCGAACGTGCTGTGAAGTTCATTTACATAGACGTACCAGTTTGGTACTTGTCAGGTTTGGCGTTTTGAGCCGGTCTTTAAGGGTATTCTTTCGTTGATGCTACGTGCACTTCGGTTTTGTACTCCAAGTTTCAGGAAATTCACTTCAAATTTGTATGTACAATGAGATACTACTTTTACTCATCACTGCTGGTTAAACTCACTACGACAGATGATTGTGCATAATATCTTTTCACCCTTTTCTATCTGCTTGTACTAATTAAACCGCTTGGTAGAACGGCACGTTTTACAATTCGGAAATTTTCCAGGACGAAGTGCATCCGTAGACTTTGGACGACCAAGTGCGACATGTATGATGAACGCTAAAATGTACCCGTATGAAACTGAACCTCAATTAGGGAGCCTGGGCGAAGCTTATGTGTGGAGAACAACCAGAAACTGGATGTGAAATCACTAATCGTTTTTATTAGCAGAGGATTGTGACCACAGTTACCTACTACATAGCAATCATTCCTTTATTGTGACACGTCTGGTCGGTTTTTCAAATACCTTTTGTATGGAGCTAGATGAAGAACTAACATCTCCATGGTAAGGAAAACCACACAGCAGACTAGAGGGCAAGACATCAGCAAAACAATAAAAATATTCTGAATAAAACTGGTAATGTGGCATTCTTCTGTTTCTCAAAGCACAACGGTTTTCCGACAGTTGTCAAAGGATCTCAACTCTCTTAACTCTCTGTCATAGTGCTGTGGCTTACAGAACGGCGATAATGTAGGGCGATCAAAGGAAAAATGAGGGCGGGGACATAAAAACTTATTAAGGAGGATTATCAAAAAAGAGTGAATGGTACTATTGAAAGTTCACACTATAAAAACTAAGCACAAAGACAAACTTCTAAAATAGTAGCAGTATAACGATGAGCAAAATTCCAAATCCCGTAAATGGGGTTGGAGGTTTTGCGGATGAATATTAGGCTAATGGAAGCTTTCAGGTGTGCTACGAATAGAAAAACTAACCATTCACGATCCGTTCACAATAACCTCGTACGTCGAGGTTACTGTTCTAACCAACAACTCGGAGTTTAAAGAGTTATTCTTTTCCATCTTCGCCTCTTCGTTTCTCCAAGATATTGTACGTACCACATTTTTCGCATCTTCTGGCGTGACGCAAAACGTCAGTCCTTTTGTCCGGTATCTCGTGTAAACCGCCGTATGTAAATGACAGCTGGGGTGGTTTTTTTAATCTGTCTTTTATGAATACAATGAGACAAGAAACATTAGTTACTCAGACGTTTCAACGGATGACAATAAGTTTATTCTCTTCTAAGCAGCAACCTAACATAAACTCCGACTTGTCAGATTTTATCTTTCGACGGGAAAAGCTGATTCTCCAGACTGAGAATCCGTTGACTGCTGGAGCATTCGGCCGATGGTCATGGGGATAATGCTGCTTCACATGTCAACCTAAGATTGGGATGACAACAATTCGATGACATTTTTAGAGCAAAATGTCAGCACTGACTAGTTCATATGCAAGATCGGTGTATGAAGAACAAACTACGTCGTATAAATCAGACCAATCCCTAGTAAGTTGGATAGAATGGTCTTCGTTCTACTTCATGGTCGTGGACTGTATCAGTCTCCACATTGTGCTTATAGGTTTCACAACCCCCGTGACACCTAATTTTAGTTTAGCTTTTATAGACGGAGAGAGATTAAAAAGAATGTATACTACGTAATTTGCTGTGAGTTTAAAAGTTCCAACAAAGTTACCGTACGTGGTTCTCTTCAGAGTTTCCACATCCTGCTCCTCGCTATACCTGTAACATAAAACGGGTAAGCCGCACTTAGTGCAGCATTGAATGACCCATTTTTTCACCTGAAGCTTGGCTTGCCATGATGAACGGCTAAATGATACGGAGGTTACAAATGACAGGTGGACTGGGTTTATTGTTTGGATATTCCATAAAAGTGTCGAGTGAATGAATAATTTGATTTATTCAAAGGATGCCATATAGCTAATCATTCCAAATTTCAGATTTGTTATACATACGTGAAACTGAGTTAAAAAAGGGGGAGAAGCAGCTTTGCCACTCAATGACGTTTGCGATGTTGCTCAACCTTCCTAGGTACGTCGTGCAACGGATGTTCTCCGGTCCGGAATGCTTCGCTTACAAGTGACCCCTTTCTTCTCTGGGATTACTAGAGGAACATCTTACCGTTACTATATGTCTAGAGGTTTTAAATTATGGAGAGTAGTGTCACGCGCTCACTGGCCTTTTTGCATGTATGCATCTTTACATAACGTTTCCATAAAATTCGGTTAAAATTTCCAAACCATTCCTTGATTTTTAACAAATCCCTTACGAGGACCGATAAATGTTCGGTTAACTACATTAACCGTTTATGGGTTACTTGAATAAGTTGTCAGCTGGGCAAAACAAACTTTTACACCCAAATAAATTCTTCTGCCATAAACACTCTTGTTCCGCCTGTTCGTAACATTTGTGAAGAGACCATACTTGGTCCAGACCCTGGGTTGACATTTCGATGACCAACAGTTATCCACTTTCCTTTCAGAACCATAGATGTTTAGATCAAAATCGACCGGCATTAGGACACAGTGGAATATTTTCAAAGTTTTTTCTCCGAAAATTGTCTGAGACATCTGAAGGTACCTGGCATGATATTCAGTGGGACATCTGGCTGGTGTTTGCTAGAAAACCTTGAGAGCTATTATCTTTTCTGTTCCGGATGTGAGATAAATGCCATGTCACCTTGCTTTTAAATTGATTTTGACTACGTAGTCATATAATATGTGACTAGAGTGCTTACGTTATGTCATTGAATTAGTGTCCAGCGCTATAGGTGGATTTCTTCAGGGGATTGGGAAACGTGAGGACTGATAAGTGAAGAACTGGATGATGCTGTTGGCATCAGATTGCAATAGACTGATTCAAAGAATGCAGAAATGGTTCTACGGAGTCTGGTACAACCGTTGAAATTTCTGGAAATATTCAGCTTCAGGGAGTATTCAGCATAGAATGCCTGTGCCATAAAACAACATAATCCAAAAAGATTAAAACAGTAGGACTACTTCCTAATGCAAACAGACATAGTAGGCTCATTCAAAAGTTGATAAAATGACCTAATTAACAATGGCACATAAAAACTATGGACAGGGTTAACCCCTCCCCTGATAAAAACTGCTTGTTAGGAGGAACCACTTGTTCGAGTCCAAGCGCGTTTCCTATTGGGGTAAAATCCTATCTATGTGAATCCGTTTTTATAAAATTATTACAAAAAAGTGAGGTTTAGCAATTGCAAGTTGCTCTTGGGGTGCTGTATTTCCAAAGCTCCTTGTCTCAAATCAGTGACAGCTACTTACTTACAGGAAATGCTGTTACTGTTCCAGTGTTTCGAATGTCATGTGATTCTGCTTTGTGACATGTTTGTCGTCTATTAAGAGTTTCCTCGAGTGGTAACCCAAAGAAGTTTTATTCCAACACTCTAGCGAATTTCGCAGAGAGGCCGGTAAGCCAACCACAAGAATTTGTAAAAATTGTTTGACTGAGCACTTAGTAGAGCTATATGAGGGGTGCAGTTTCGGCACTTGGTGTAGTGCAGAAGTGGTCAGAAAATTTTGGACCATGGAAGTAAGTAATACTCTGGTGACGTAGAGTAACTCTTGGTTGTTGAACATGTGGCTGCTTGTCTGTTTGTCGAGTTCGGAAATTAACTTACATACGTTTCATCACCAAAAGAGGAGACATCCTCAGTGAGCGGTTGAGTGGGTACGTAGTGTAACTATGTTTGGAGATCCAGTGACATTCCAGTTTTCCGGTAAAGTTTATTTTCAAAGTGCCGTTTTGACAATCCTTCCTTCAATTCTTTTGTTTTTGTGCAGCTAGTTATGTGCATAAAACTCAGGTATACCCATCTGCCATTGCCTTCGCACCAAAACTCTTCTAAGGCGTCATAATGCGAACGTTAAATGCCTATATCAAATGTTGAAAACTTTCCAGGCGCAAGACTACTATGGTGTCGCAATGATCGATAGCATTGTGTTAAACTAACAGTTACTGATATTTGTCAATTTCCGTGAGTTTCACAAAGCATCAGACGATCTCACGCGTTGAGAACTAACAAAAAACACCCCGGTTGTAAACCGGCAGTGCTGAAGTGGTGGAAGCACAGTTTGTTGTGAGGACCTAGATAAAATTTGCCCGCCTTAGATTCGAATCACTCGCTTTTCGCCATATTCCCACCTATTCTGATGAGTTCATTCTCAGTGGTCCATACGGAAGCCGAGAAACACTGAACTCGTATTCCAGTCCCATTATAACCCATAAATAGAGCTTATCCTCAGCCACGTGAAGTCCCGTCAACCGTCAGCCCTTCACGGCCGACTAAACACAGGAAGACTTCTCCAAGTCCGATTTTTTATCCATGCTGGTAATTACACTGATTAATCGACTTCCGTAGTGTTAGCAGTGATTACCCGTTTGTCGCAAGTGGCTTAGCGATAGTCCTTAATGGTTAAGTATCGAGAAATGCAAAGCGTCTAAATTCACCGCTTTTGCATATCTGATAAGTCGCTGAGCGCCTCTGTCCAGGGCCAGATTTTCTCAAGGTCCTGAATCAAAATAATTGTTTCCTAATCTCGCCCGAAACCTTCCGCTGCACCTTAGTTTTGTTCTATCTCGGCCCCACAGAAGAGACGGTAACTTCCCCTGGCCTAATCAGCTCAAAAAAGGGATCAAATTGTTTTTGACTTTCAAAAAAACTTGTGCTTGGCGTGCGGTTGGTTCTTGTACTCGTATTGTTCTGCAGCGATTGTGGATCATGTGGGTTGCGATGTCAAATAAAAAGCTGCTATACAGTTCGTCTCACAGCTGTCAGAAAGTGTGGAAATGGTGCTGGAAGAAAGCAAGGTGAATTTTTTACTCGCAGACGGTGATTATTCCAGACACTTTTCTGTTATCTTCCAAAAGCTAAACTGGCTTGCGACATTTATGAGCACAACGCAATATTGGTCATGTGGTTGGTGGTCAATGTGACACTGAGAAGGCATAAATTTGAGCACCACCTCACTAAAACTAACTGCACTGCTTGGCAGATTTCGGTGTCTTCCAGGAATAGATGAGAGAGTGTTGGTATCTGTTCAGCCCTCCTGTTTAGGCCAACCTCGTCGCTGGACGCTGGAGTATCACTTCATGTCAAAATTCCACACACCGTTTATTGGCACAGAGCACGGGTGCCAAACGATAAATTCGTAAAAGCATTAAACGCTGAAAGGAACTGAACTAGTGTGAGCGCATATCATATCTCATATCATTTTCTGGAATATCAGCTTACAATTTCAACCAGATACTGTAGCATTTACGCTGCACTCACTTGATGTTTGTTACCCTCACTTTACTTGTCCTCTTCAACCTTTACAGCACATATTCACACTCTCTGTCCCCATAACCTTATACAACTAAGTCCGGTGTTGTTGTGGCTGTTTGTGTGGGGCTTGCAATACTACACGAATAGGTACACTGACTAAGCAAACTGGACAGTTGATAAATTGACCCGCTTCACTAGTGCAAGATTACGATGCTTGGTCTGTGCAGTACCCATATATCAAGCTGTACACAACATAAAAGCACCTTCGGTTTCGGATAGTCATAAACCATCAATGTTGTTGATGGTAGTAACCTGTGTACACCTTCAAACCTCAAGAAATTCATAAAGAAAAATATTTTTTCTTCAGAGAGGCGTGCCGCAAACTGTCGATACCTCTAGAGAACGGACGCCTTCCTAACACAGTCCGTCTATGTGGTTTTAAGTTTTTGTTTGGAAACCGGTTTTGTAATTGTGGTTCGGTTGACCCAGAAGAATACCTGATTAAAGTGAACAGAAAATGTTTGTAACTATCAGTATTTGTTGAATGTCAATGACTAGGCAGGAAACACATTCTAACTATCCACCAGTAGCTAAGTGATTATTACAACGTGTCTGCAGCTGGCTTTAACTAGTTTGAATCTATGTTTAATGTTATTTTTTGACTTGAATGACGAACCTGACACATATGCCTTATAAGGCACAAATTACCACTACTGGATTGGGCCTTCATGATGGAAACAACCATTTCCGTTTCGTTGATTGGCTGCAACTAGCTTGTGTTGGAAAGGTAAACATCACTTTTATTGTGTGTTGTATTCTTGTTATCCATAGAACGACAGTATCTTCACCTATACTGTTTACAGTGACGATTACGTCCATTGAGTGTCATTCGCATGGTTTGCATAAACAGACAGATGGACCCGATGGAATCCTTTTGAAGAACTTTGAAGCCTCCATGACAGCTGTTGATCCTCTGCACTTCGAACTAACGTCTATTTTATAATCCGTGCCGCTTGTGTGATGATACTGTCATTAGAAAGCCATCATTTGGTGCACTTGTACAGTGAGACTATGTCACTCGAAGTAAGTGTTTGTGTGAACGCAGAGTTTATTTGTGCTTCGCTGACGATATCCATAGTTGGAAGGAGTAGGTTGATGTAATTAAAACGTTTAGTCCTCTACAATTCTCTAGCACAGCCATTTGTTACTGAAGTGGTGCGCTTCCGGTCCTGTGAGAAAGGTTAGGTCCGAGATTTTTAGCGTCGAGTATATCCGTACTGGTCAATACCAGGCGACCTGTTTTGCTTCCGTAGAAATTATTGATCAAACCTTGCCTAAAAATTTCAGTGTGGCCATAAGTTTTTCAACTCCTCACTGCTATGTCTGTTGTACAAATGTAGTACAATTCGTGTACATCTCAGATAAAGGAAAACGAAGTTTCGAAATCTCGTAACTTTTACTTTCTTGCTTTTAAGCTCAAGTTACCTTAGTGGCTAAGGGGTGAACTTATTGACCGGCAGGACCGCGGTTCGAATCCAACATGAGCATTCCGACTGCCCCTGACTAAGCTTGGACTATCAGCCCTCGCGCTTCGCCAGGGAAGCATGGTAGCTAGGCACCAAGCTGGTGTTGCCGTTGAACGATTCGAATTGTTCTGCTTGTTTTGCAAAAGAACCAGTTCGGACGCAAATATCTCAGCAAGAATTGAAGTGGGAACTTTCGGTCATATGCTCTATTCATGTCTTATATTTGTGGTTATGAAGCTGGTTACAAAACAAGCGCATCAACATTCAGCTTTTCTGCTAATCGTGAAGTTACTACGTGCTCGTCTATGCACTAAACTTAGCAACGCATCCTAGATTTTACCACGCATTGTAGATGCTACAAAGTAGCGGAAATGACTGTATGCCCTACCTGAAAAATTTTGAACCACTTACAGGAGGCGTTCCCAACTGTAATGTCGTGTACCTCTTTGAGATGTCTTTTCTGAGCTGACCAAGGCTGTGGCACAGGTAACACTTCTACCATCAAACAAGGGCTATTGCATGAAAGATCCACATGATGTTTCATAAATGGCCAGAAAGCATAGCTATTGGCGATAAATTCCACATGACTGGGTCCTGAATGGCTTAGTGTAGCGGACCAATAAAGTTTTGAAGAAACTTGGGGAAAGGAAAATCATTAGACCGTCAACCACCGTTAAGGCCTTGTTCCTCTCTAAAAAAGCTGCTTCTGATAAGTATCCAATGACTGCATATGTTAACAGGTATTAATTCAACCTGTAATGCGTCACAAGATGATATTTTTTTACTTCAAAGCAAACTGCGTGTGAGAGACGACGCATGAACTTTCGAAATCCTAGTATGACCTCACAGTCTTAGGCGGCCCCAGGAGAAATGATATCTTTGAGGACGGTCAATTATTAGTCAGGACAATTCGTCGAAATGAGCGGAATAAGATGTTGGAGGTAAAAGAAAATCATATGCCTATGAGGCGACAGTTCATCCTTATTTGTCGTGTGAACGGATTTGCCTTGTTAGATTTGAAAACGTCAACATAAGTATTTCGTTGTCAGCACACGTTGTCGGTCACAGCCATCTACAATGTTTAGCGGGGTAGAAAAATTCTTCTGATCTGATCTAACTACAGTTTCTGTTTACTGTTATCAACGCGCGGGAAACAAGGGCTGTCTCTTTCGGATGTCCGTATGAAACTGATACAGCAACACTCCAGAAGTACCTTGGCAGCAGTCACGATTAGTGGCAATAGAGTGCCGTGATAAGTTTATTGAAGATCGGAAGTTAACTATGCTCACTTTCATCAAAAACCTTTTGAAACTGTAAGGACTCTAACCACACCGATTGTTTGAACAAGTGGGCATTAATGGTTATATGACGTCATGCACCTTCGGGAAGGTGTGCAATTATTTGACTAGACTCGTTAAAGGTTACAGAGAGGCTCCGTTTTTCGGAGATATCTTCACTGTTCAGGCTATTGTCTAGGTTAAACCGGAGATTAAACTAGCGAAATACACTCATTTGCAAACAAATTCGGTTTTGCGAGAGACTAACCTAGAACCCAGCCGAATCTCTCGTTTGTGATGTTTCCAGGCAACTGAATGTGTTGCACCAGGCCGCCTCATGTTCCAGTTGCTACGATATTCGAGATATCGCGATATATGTATATTCGTAATGCTCTACTCATAAGGTTGCTGAAAATTCTTCGACAGCCCACGATCGGTTTCGCCCTT